>SMSQ01003656.1:0-11918 GCA_019453375.1 Ctenoplectra terminalis | reverse complement strand
TTATGAATTTCAAAATGTGATTACTAAAGTACAGGGTAAAATAATAACTATTATCATCTTTAATATCTTTAAATTATGGGAATAAGACATAACAAAAGTTATAGGAATCGAAAGCGATACTTGTATGGTGATTTGTTCTTTGTATGTAAAAGCAGCTCGGAATTCTGAAGGTCGCTGTTTTTTTTTTAATTTAAAACGTGAGCTTCTTTTAGATTCTGATAGTGACTTTTAAAAAACAAATGCAACGGCTCGCGAGGTAAGGCCAGGGTAACGTAAAGTCTCAAAGATTCCATGAAATTTTTAAACAAATGACAATGTGGCATCCACACAAACATAGATTTCAGTCGGCTAATACTTGCTCGCTAGGTTTTAGTTTTCATAAAATCGTGACAGAGCAAATATGCAGTGCCAGACGTACTTGCGCACTTATCACATATTTATAATTATTTCGATCGATAAATAACTTCTGAAGATAAAATTTGCAAATATTTACTATGTAATATACAGTTATTCTTAAAATCTGATCGTGAAAGTGATCGTAAAAATCGACAGGAAAATGAATAAAAATATTGATATTTTAGTGCAATACCGCGATATGCATACTTATTGGAATAGTTTAAATAATAATTCACAAAAAAGTTTTTGAATAACATTAATTATTTAGCTATATCTAACTGAAAATATAAAAATATCGTTGTTTCAATAGTATAAAATTGAACGCACATATGAATATTTATGACATTATATTATATGTATAGGATTTAACATAACATATTAGTATTTTATTCTGAATTCTTTATTGACAATTATTGCCTGCAAACGACGCGACATGGATAGAACTAATTTTTCGACGAAAGATGTCGAAATATTTTCCCATACTTAACGTGGTTTTGTTTCAAAGCCCCTTTTGGTTGTTAAA
Source organism: Ctenoplectra terminalis (assembly GCA_019453375.1). Taxonomy (NCBI): domain Eukaryota; kingdom Metazoa; phylum Arthropoda; class Insecta; order Hymenoptera; family Apidae; genus Ctenoplectra; species Ctenoplectra terminalis. Next base: position 10,999 of record SMSQ01003656.1, on the reverse strand, counting down.
TTATGCTCTAATATTTTTGATTTCATACGAAATTGCGTTATTGTACTAAAAAGTCTCTTTTCATTTATTTTTCCGCTGATTTTTATTACCAGTATAAGTATGTTAAGTCGTAAAATGTCCCAGATTAGACATCCGAGAGAAGCGAAATTGTTTTATGAGCTCTCTTCGGAAAACCTTCACACATGGACACCACGCGCGCTTGACCCAAGCGAACGGGACCAGATACCGTTACATTTCAAACAATAGGACAAAAATTATAAACATTTTCCCCACTTTCACCAAGTCGACACTTTCCACCCTCGCTACATTAGTCACACCCATAGCAAAAATCATCCAATAGAAAATACAACCCGTATATACCCACTCCGTACACACTGAAAAATCAATCACACCAGAGACAACATTTATAAAAGACTCTACACGAACACTCAAATCATTATTGAGCATCATCAAAATCATTAGTAAAAATTCAAATATCAAACATTCAACAAGCAGACTCTTTCGAGACACAACCGAATTTCGTAGACACGCGTCAATAAAACAAACAGTTTGTACATCACGCAGTCGTTACGAAATAAAAAACATTATACAATCCACTTCAAATTTGTAAAAAGGGTTTCAGTCAGACCACAATTCTCTGAGTGCAAAACCTGCGTCATTTAATTGTCGCGAACCAAACCGTCGACGCAGTGACGCAAAACAAAGTATATGCTTAATTTTTTTAGTAATTGTATCTGTGTTGTTTATAATTTTAGATTATGATCTCAGATTGTACAAGATATGTAAGCGTGCTCATAATTTACTCCCTTGGAATTTGATGAGCTCGAATTATTTTTTAATATTTAGTACTTATTCTTGTTGTTATAAAAATAATTCTATTATAACTTAAGACTGTAAACAACAAGAATATGTTACATAATAAACATTTAATCTTTATCTTTAGTAACTATTTATTGATCAAAATAATTATAAATTTATAACGAGCTCACAATTTTGTTCGATACTGTGTATAGTAATTTCACTTTGTAATTTAAGAAACAAATAGTTTTAGGCTGTATAGAATTTCACTTCACCAAGTTCGCAACTTTGTTAACTTACTTTCCAGCTAACATTAATTACCTGAGTGAAAATAATGTGTCGCTCGCACAAGTTTCCTTAATTCTATTAATCTGTAGAAACAAATGACTTAACCGTCATCGGCCTGCCATCTTCGAAACCTAATTTGTTCCTTGATGTCAAACAGGTACAATGGTAAAACATCAAAATTGCGAAAAGATGAATAGTTTAGAAACTTTTTTATTGAAAATAACAAAATTAAATTTTTCTATATTCAGGTATAAGATTGTTCGCATTGGTTACAAATAATATAGCAATGTGTGTAATATAAATTTTTAATATATTTTTCAAACACTTGATTTTGCCGTGTAATTAATCTTTTAAAACAACGTAATTAGCGTTTTCAATTTTATGTCTACGCCTAATAATTTCCGAGATATTCGCTAAACTAGGTTTTTCAGCTTCATCATCCCTTTAACATGGATATTTGCAGATAAAAAAAAAATACGTGTCCAATATTATTTCGAGTTCTACAAAATATAAAAATTTCATCAAAATCGGCTTGTGTCAATTGAGTGATGTCCTTTTTTTTTTATGTACAGTAGAACCTCCATATCCGTGAATTCCATATCCGCGGTTGACCGCGATAAAAAAAAATTGCATTCAAATATGCGATCTCTGATAGATCCGCATAATCCTGAATTTAATACGCTTCACAAAGTCCCGATAACTTTCGCGATGCGTCTAAAGGTACATAATAAAACGATATTATACGCGAATATAAAACGCAGCGTTTTCAGTTGGCCTACGAGCATTGTAGTGAGAATTTCATACACATTCATGCGTATGTACATACACTATCGCTCATAACTATCCGGACACTGATAAACTGATAAATAACTTGATCAATTTCTATCGATTTCAGTACATAAATGTTACTGAAACATGTAAATTAATGATAATTTAACGACTGGAAGTAATATTTACTACCTTCTTAAGCTATCGACACGTTGTAAATTGAAATTATCTATTAATCAAAATTTGCCAACAGTGTATTTGTTTGGCTCCCACAGAGTTCGTGGAGCCGTATATGTAGCAAAAAACAATTTGCCAAAACAATAACAATACTTTATTAAATATATTTAGGTATAAAACACAACTTGGCAGATATCACCGTTTAATGTCCAAAATGAGAGTCCAAATGTAATAACGTTCTTAATGTCCTATGTCCGAATGTAATAATCAAATGTCCAAAATAACGCATGTGCCGTAATAACGTCACTCTTAATGTCCTGGTCCAAGTATAATAGTAATAATAATGATAATGAACTGAATACCTGGTATCCTATCCTTATATCTAAATTCTGTCCGTCCAGGGGTGTGTCCTTGAAGCTAATTCTTGTAGTGGGAAAATTGTCTTGTCCAATCTGTGTCCGTTTCTGTCGCTGGGGCGTTTTCTACAAGTAGTCCTAGGGTGGTGGAAAGATTTTGGTAAATCCGGTAAAGTCAAAAGGTGGTAGCCACGTGTGCGTCAGGTCCGTAGTCCGAAGGGTAAGATTATGATACGTCAATTGCTATTGAGCGGAGAGGCCGAAGGCTCAGGTAGTAACTAAGGTTTCGACGGTTCTCCTGGTAATTAAATTACTAGCATGCAAAAAACGGTAAAATTAACAAGTCCTCAAAAATAGCAGGTGGCGTGTCCGTATCATAAACTTGTGTCAGTCCGCTGTCCTTAACAGTATTAAAATGAAATACACGGTTCGTAAAAGGATTCTATCTGAATTAATCATTGTAGAAGAACGTTATTATTTAATCCATAGATTAGCAATTAAATAACCCAGAGATAAAGAACTTTTCAATTAACAAAACGATTCCATAAGCTTCGGTACTTACAGATTTTAATGTCAGTTTTATTGCATATTAGCTCAGTAATTTACTCACGGTATTCAATTTTATCCTGTTATAATATTCTGCTACGCATAGCTGTAACAATAACAATTAAATAACAAAGTCATAAATTACAATCTGTCGAAAATAAGCCAGTGTCTGGATACTTTTGAGCAGCAGTGTGTATAGGTAACAGGACTTGCTACCGAGGAAAAGGGTGTTGTATGAAGTACGTACGTAATTTCCGTACTCAAGAAATTCTCTATTATAAAAACCGTTATCGGAATGGACAGTGATAAACGCAAATCGTCGACGTAGCAATACTGCAACTGACTCCTCGGGTAGAACGACCGCGAGGGCACAAACGCTGATCCTTAAAAAAGGTAAAAGAAGAAAAAGAAAGAAACAGAAAGACAAGCGATAGTCGACATAGAGAGGAAATGTCAAAACGCGCGGAAAAATAGCATGATCAGAAAAGAGTAATGAAAGAGGAAGTAAAAACACGAGCAGAAAAAAACAAGCGTCTAGTTCGCGCAGACCTAGCCGCCAAATGTGTACAAAGACTGACCAGGTGTGCGCGACACTGTGAGAAAAATGAAGAAAGAACAGAGATGAAAGCGAGGAGAAACATAAAAAATATATAAAAATTAATAGAAGGGGAAAAGGTGTGGCGATAGTATAGTAGTTGTCGCACTATTCGTGAATTTCAGTATCCGCAGAAGACTTTAGGACCAATCTGCCGCGGATACGGAAGTCTCATTGTATTACAATACAGCAATTGTGAACGGAAAAAGTGAAGCAAATAATCTTAACTGACAGAATATATCGTGCATTTCGTTATATAATTTATAATATACAGTGGATGATCAAATTATTATGACCACTTGGAAATAACTACTTATTCAAATTTTGAGCAAGAATGGAATTGAAAGTACACTTGAAATAACACCTGTTTCCAGTATAAAAATTATTGTTAGGTTTTTAATAATGTATAACAATTATTTTAAATCTGCTACAAATTATTTAAAAAATTGTTAAGATATATATCATGATTCGTCGAATTAAATTTGAAGCTAGTAAACATATATCAAAAATATAATAAGTACACATATTACTATTAGGTTGGAAACTATGAAACGGGCGTTGCGTCAATTCGTGCGGCACATATGAGTCCAATTTTTTGACTTTATTTATTGCACGCAAATGTTTTAACACAGCTGTACGACTAGTTCCTAGTTTAGACCCAAGTGTTCGACTAGTTGTGCGTGGATCGGATTCCACGGTCGTCCTTAATTCCTCGTTATTAATATAGGCCGGTGGTCTTTCTCGAGGCTCATTCACGATACTCAAATTGCCAGAACGAAATTTTTCGAACCAATATCGAGCATTTTTTTCATCGGTGGATCCATCTCCGAACGCCTGATTAATATTTCTCGAAGCTTGAGCTGCGGCATGATTTAATTTAAACTCGTACAAGAAGAGTAGATGTAAATCGCGTTTTGTTTCCATCTGGTTTAGGATAAAAATAAAATAAAAATGGGATACAAACGCGAAAAAATTTTACAAAATGAGTAAGAAGAATACCTTTAAGCTTTATAAATATAAATATCGAGCGCATGCTACAATGTACCTGTCTCAGTCGCAGATGAACACAGACTAAACAAAAAACGATCGTTTCATAGTTTCCAACCTATTACTTAATAATGTTGAAACAAGTAACACTCAAGGAAAACAGAAGTGAACAAAGATAATATGATAAATAACAGGTATCAAGTCACACTATTGCAAATGAACAATGGCAGCATAAAATGTTAGCCTATTACAAATATACTTCTTACCGTACATTAACCAATTAAAATAGTATCGTCAACAAATAAAAATATAGTCAAACTGTCTGTCTATGTGTCAAGAACAAAAAAGAGTACCTACACTTATTATTCAGGACATAATATTACCAAAAATATAAAATATGTAATTCCTTCATCCGATGGTAGTAATTTGATCACCCACTGTAGAGGATTAGTCCTTGGGTATCGATTGAGAAAAATTAATTCTCATTTTCTAAACTTTGCAGCTGCTTAACCTGTTGACTGGATCATTTTTTAATCAGAAACTCCTTCGTATGCGGAATTAAAAATTAATAGAAATGAATTAATGTTTAGTTAGATGAATTTTAGCTCTTGCAAATATAAGTTTGAAGCAACATGATGCATCGAATAGAAAATAATTCTACAGAAAATAAGTTATGATACCAAAAATGTCGGTAATTAGTATGACAAACTAGCTCCTCTTTACTAATTAACAGGTTAAACGCTTGTTATATGCGGGAGTCTCAAGAAATATGATGACATAAGTGAAATACTCTTTAATACGACACACCAAATTGAGAAAAGAAATATTGCGCAGTTAAACAACATAGTGAAGGTTACCGCTCAACGAACCTGACCGATAAAAACTCGTTAACTTTACTATAGTAGATGCATTAAATCATCTTATAAGTAATATCGTTTCTTGACGCTAACTTTCAGTGCAAAATATTAATACCTCAATTTATTAGGTTGGTGGATGTGAAATGTCGGATTTTCTTAGTAAATGACAGTAACCTCGTGTCATTTTTGGACTTTATCAATTTACAAAATGTGATGTAATACCATGGAACGATTAATATTAATTCTTACAACAAATTCTTTTGATGTTTGACGCAAATTATTTTCCATCAGAGCTTTCAATACATCGTTACCTACGCTTCGTGTCTACCACGTAACTCATTTTGTAGAGAAATTTCTAGAACGGAATTTAGCGAATTAACGCTGAATTTTCCTCTTGTTCACAATATTCTGTCTAAACTCTTCGTTTATTTTCCGAGTGATTTTTGTAGCATTATTTTCAGNAGGACATAATATTACCAAAAATATAAAATATGTAATTCCTTCATCCGATGGTAGTAATTTGATCACCCACTGTAGAGGATTAGTCCTTGGGTATCGATTGAGAAAAATTAATTCTCATTTTCTAAACTTTGCAGCTGCTTAACCTGTTGACTGGATCATTTTTTAATCAGAAACTCCTTCGTATGCGGAATTAAAAATTAATAGAAATGAATTAATGTTTAGTTAGATGAATTTTAGCTCTTGCAAATATAAGTTTGAAGCAACATGATGCATCGAATAGAAAATAATTCTACAGAAAATAAGTTATGATACCAAAAATGTCGGTAATTAGTATGACAAACTAGCTCCTCTTTACTAATTAACAGGTTAAACGCTTGTTATATGCGGGAGTCTCAAGAAATATGATGACATAAGTGAAATACTCTTTAATACGACACACCAAATTGAGAAAAGAAATATTGCGCAGTTAAACAATATAGTGAAGGTTACCGCTCAACGAACCTGACCGATAAAAACTCGTTAACTTTACTATAGTAGATGCATTAAATCATCTTATAAGTAATATCGTTTCTTGACGCTAACTTTCAGTGCAAAATATTAATACCTCAATTTATTAGGTTGGTGGATGTGAAATGTCGGATTTTCTTAGTAAATGACAGTAACCTCGTGTCATTTTTGGACTTTATCAATTTACAAAATGTGATGTAATACCATGGAACGATTAATATTAATTCTTACAACAAATTCTTTTGATGTTTGACGCAAATTATTTTCCATCAGAGCTTTCAATACATCGTTACCTACGCTTCGTGTCTACCACGTAACTCATTTTGTAGAGAAATTTCTAGAACGGAATTTAGCGAATTAACGCTGAATTTTCCTCTTGTTCACAATATTCTGTCTAAACTCTTCGTTTATTTTCCGAGTGATTTTTGTAGCATTATTTTCAGGTTTGTGTTCATATAAGAAAATTATACGAATATCAACAAAATTTATACTTAAAATAAATCTTTAAAAAGTGGTTAAAATGCATAATTTAGGAAAAAGTGTTTTGAACATAATATGATTCTGATAATGGATAACCGAACTGTATAAAAGGTTATCTCATAAACAATAATACGGCGACAACAGGAACACAAATATTTACATGTAGTCAAAATCTGGCATTTCATATGCACCAACCTAATATTTTTAATCATTAATGTGTTGACCATTGCTTACTACGATTTTTTCTCGTTTCTCAGATAATTCTTGGACTCTTGTTTCAAAAAATTTTAGATTTTCTGAATTAAACAAACTTATTCAACTCATTTAATTAAAAACACCTTGTAGTGATCGGAATCGGTAATCCATTGATGTAAAGTTAAGAAAATATGATGGTTAGTTAAGTTATAAATAAAGTTAAGGAGATATTTGGTACGTGTAGTTTAGGCTTATCATGATGTCTATTTTTGGAAATCATACCGTATCCATCATATTTCTTTGACCTGACATCAATTATGGATTCCGATCGGTAAATTTTTTAAGCGACAAAACATTCGATAATAGTGAATATATAAAATCAACACTGAATACGTTTTTTAAATTCACAACATTCGATATTTTTTGAAGAAAGAATTCATAAATTACCTACGAGATGGGAAAAGATAATAAAAAGTAATGGTCAATATATTAATGATGAAAAATAAATTAACTATTAATATTTTCCACTAGATGTTAACGTTAAGAAATGATATTGAACGACCTAATACAAGTTGGTGGTCAACTGCAATATTTTATGCTATTTTAGACATGGTAATCGTCGATTCGTACATTCTACGCAACAACTTTTCTAGGAATAAAAAAGGTTTTGAAATTAAATTTTATACAAGAACTTGCTTTCCATGTGGCTGAATCTCATTTACGATGTAAATTACGTTAGTGCTATCCAAGTTTTATTCGCGAGTAAAACAGGCTCTCCCCACTCCCGCGAATCGTCTTCTGTTTAAGATCGAGATAAAAAGAAGAAAGTCATATTTGATCTATTTATCTCTTTCTTATTTCATTTTTTCTTATAACGACCGGGTGTGAAGAGGAATTAAAGCGCGTACGGTACACAATCCGTGGATAGCAGTGAATTATATGGTAAAGAATTATCACCAGAATTAAAAATTATCAAAACCAGAACGAGAGGGAATGAATGAGTAAAATGCACGGATAAGATCGCATGGTAAAATTAGGATAGTATTAAACCAAGTCCAATTTTTTGTTCCTGTTAAGGTTGAGTATTATTGCACATTATCTATAATAATCTCGATGTAACAATAAGAGTTATATCTAATTTTTAATATTGTAACAATTAAAAAAAAAAATTTTAGATATCCAAGGGTTGTCAGAATAAGTTCCTCAATTATGTTAGAAACGCTATACTTAATGTAGAAAATTAAAACAAAAAAATAAGACCAACAGCTAAAAAAATATAAAATTGATAAAATGACATTATTTAGATAGGTGGATAAATATAAAAATTATAAGAGTACAATTTTTCTCCAAAAACTGATATTTCACAAATATTCATATTTTCACAGTCGAAGAAAAAAAATTGCTTACCGAATACTTACTAATTGCAAGTCCAGAAAATCTTAACCCTGCTGTCCTTCTCGGGTTTACATGATCCGAAATGAAATTTGCTTTTATATTTATACTATTAAATATTCCTTTATCAGATTTAGTGTATTTAGTTTCTGGATTTATTTTTTGAAAATCCTATATTTTGTAAATCTAAGATATTTTACAATTTAAAAAGAAATATTTTAGGGGATACGAATGTATAATGTACGTGAGAAGGACAGCAGGGTTAATTACAACATTACATCTATTGAAACCAGAAAATTTGTGTTCTTATTTGCAAAGAGAAATAACAAACTTACGATTAGTTCAGAAATTTTATGTCTCGAAACCATCAGCTACTGGGGTCTTCGAGACACAAAAATCACAATTTTCGTCATTCTACTTATGAGAAACAAAAAAATTAAGAAGCGTCTTGATCAGTATGAGGCGACTATGGTGAGAATTAAAATAAAAGAAAAATTTTCACTATAAAAAAAATAGCCGATTTTTGAGTTTGGAGTATTGATTCTTTGAACATTTTGTTGGTAATTAGCATGCTAAAATAGTAGAGGCAACAAGGTTAAGTAGAATAACTGCAGTCAATAAATATAGCGCAGCGGTCTTCAAACTTTGTCAATTTACGGAACCCTTATGAGTATAAAATTATTTCGCGGAACTCGAGATCATAAACAATAGAATATTCACAATCTAGGTAGTACGTATAAAGAAAAACGTTACATTGTAATAAAAGAATATTAAATTTCTTTTATTACATTGTAATAAAAGTTAAAATTCAGTCAAAAATAAAACAAAAAATAAAAGTCAATTCAGAATGCTCTATTTTTTATTTTTATTATTTTCATCATTTTGATGAATATTTTATGTATGTTCATGGAACACTTTAGGACATTTTGTGGAACAGAGTTTGAATAACACTGATATAGCGTATCGCAATGTTGTTAAAGTTTACGAGAAATATTTACAAGAAAAAATTTTGGTGACTAACAGTAAATACATAAGCCACGCAAAATAATTGGACATAAAGGTCAAAAACAAATTTTTAAAGCACCGCCCGTCAAACATGGTATTATGGTCACGGTACGTCGTGCCATTGATGCTTTGGGAAAATCTGTTCCACCTGTTTTCATTTTCGCTCGGATCTGCGAGCAAGATTACATGACACAAAGAGCATCCCCAGGTTACACTGCAGTGAAACATAAAAGTGGCCGGATGACAGAAGTAAATTTTGTTAATTAACTTGATTATTTCATTAACTCCCCATGCGTTACGATTCATTACAGGAGTAGTATCCAAAAAAAGAAAAAGGTAAATGTGAACAAGTTTGTCAGTGTGATAAAATATTTCAATATTTAACACAGTACAGTGTTATAAGTCAATATATTCAACATAAATATTGTGATGCACAATCATTTTCATAATCCGAATGTGTCTGTCATTTCCGCTGTGAATTGATTTTGATCATGACGTACATCTGTATACAACATAACTGTTTAAAGGTCGGTTTATATTATCCATTTCAACACGGAGCATTTCGGTTGCGTTCGATTCAGACGAAATATTGTGGAGGGTTCATTAATACAGTTATTTATATTGGGCAAGTGCAAAAGTTTGTGCCCGATTTCGTATTGAAATACAAGAACTTTGGCACGTAAAATTCTTTTTTATCAATCAGTTGTATAATCTCCGTTGCTTCGTATGATCTTGTTCCTGTTTTGCAATAAATTATGCACAACAGTATCGTCGATCAAGGAAGGTCGATCAGAGCGTGGTTCGTCGTTAAGTTGAAAATCACCACGTCGGAATTTTGCTAACCACTTTTTCACTGTACGAAGAGTTGGTGCACGGTCTTGATAAACATCTTAAATGTTCTTCACAGCAATTCCCACTGTTACACCTTTATGGAATTCGTAGAGCATGACGCGACGCGAATAAATCTTTCCTTGGCACATTTCTAAAATCTCTTTTCACAATATAAATACTATCGAAAAACAAAGGACTGCTGTTAGAATAACAATTGAATATCGCACTTTTTATCTGCTATGCAGTTTGCACAAGCAACACCAGATGTCATTTGCAAATAATACAAACAATACATATAGCGTTGCGGTGAATTCAGACACGTTTCGTCTCGGACAGTTGACGGCCTACATTCTCGAGAAAAATGTTTTGACTGAAGCGTTTCGTGACTGAAGTCATCGAAACGTGTTTGAAAGGGAACTGTCATACGTTATGCGTTCAGTTCAGACAAAATTTTCGTAACGAACCGACGCGTAATCATCTCATATCTTATACTGCGTTAAGGGGATATTTTTTTTCCGCGTTTTGAAAGCATTTAGGTGTTAGAATATTTTGTTAAAATTGTGGAGCAATATTCAAAGTATTTTAACATTTATATATTTTCTTTGAATGACTTGTTTTCAACTGTCGGGACAAAAATAAAAAAAGAACTATCCAATCAATCGGTCTGAAATTTGTTGATGTTAGTTTACAAACCATTGGTTGTCACAGGATGTAAAATAGAGTTGTTTTAATGAAAATTTCCAATTTTTTTTGAC
>SMSQ01003639.1:18330-88979 GCA_019453375.1 Ctenoplectra terminalis | reverse complement strand
ATTTTCATTAAAACTTAATCGGATAGTAGCAACTAGTATCTGAAAGTTGAGTAATTACATATCGATGTAATCGGTGTTTGTCTATCACCTCGCTAAGATATTATTATTAAGATTTTATTTATTTATTTAATTTACTTATTAAGATTATTATTTAAGATTTAAATAAATACGTTGTAAAGATAACATTCTTTTCTGCGCCGCTCGTGAATAAAAATTTAAGAATTATAAATTCAATTAAACTGATTATAATTTTTGGACATATAATTAATCCAATATGTAATTCCTAAAAAAAAGCCCTTCGAATCTTGAATTTGTATAATTATTGTTCAATTAGAAATAAGATAGACATGACAGGGCAAACTCATATATTAAATATAAAAATAATAACTTGTTCTTATTGATATTCTAATAATCTTTTCTTTACAATATAAGATTATTGATACTTTATAATAATATATTAAGCTACTAGTGTCATAGATGTTTTCACAATTTTCAGAAAATCAGTGAAACAAGAGGAACCTTGCTTTACTCAGAATTTGTGTATCATTTTGTTTCAATATCTTTGTAGTAATATGTAGAATTTAATTATGCATTTTCCTATTAAATATTATGCATGCTAATCATATTGTTATATTATTTTTTCTATAAATCATTTACCGATGCTATTGAATTTCGAAGAACTATGGTAATAAAAATGTTTCAACCGCGATACAATTATAAATCTTTCGTTTCCGACGGCTATCGTGTTTTCATGCTCCGCATTTACACGCGTTGTACGATACAATTGTAGGAATAGAAAAGTTTTAAGATCAAAGACAGGTGTAAGGTAATATGAAATATATTTAATCAGCTGTTCCGGTCAATTTGACCCGACATTGAGCTTTGATATTAAATAATTTTTTAACAAAATATCCAATTAGTATGGAATTTTGTGACCTTTATCAGCACTATTTGAAAAATGTATCAGGTACTATTTTGTCAATTTGATCGGAACAAAAATTTTGCTTACTTTTCAGCAGGTTAGACACCTATTGTTTAGGATAGGCGATAGCGCTATTAGTTTCTTGCTAGATGCGGGCCTGACCACTTTAGGTTTTCCGTTCACAAGTGGTCATAAAATTGGGAGGCCATCGGGCACCTTAGCTCTTCGTATTTCCACTTTTGCTTGTTTATTGTCATCAATTGCATGCCAGATTTGCCCACACTTGTTTAGTTTAGCATGTTTCAACAGCTTCGAAGCGTCTCCCAAATTTATTACCTACTGCGGTATTGTCAAGGGGAACGGATTTCCCGTGCGCGTCACTCAAGGGTTTATCGGTCATGAGAGTGACCGGCGACTTGGAGGCGTATTTTCGTTAGCTTTGTTTTTTGTACACCAATCGGATAGTATTCACCACCTTCAACGTCCCGCTCGGCAAATTGTAATTGACCAATCCGTATCCCTCATCCCCGCCGGTGCACCTCTTCCGAGGCATCGTGTGCTTGTACATAGTTTGTAGAATTTAGAATCCAGTAACACCTCGCTTAGACTTGACTAAAACACAACCTAGAATTAGACCACTGTACACACTGGAAATATAGACTTAATTAGTTTTGAACCAATCATCGCTCAATCATTTGTCGGCACACCACGTGCAAATTCCAAACAAAACTCGATCGCCCAAATAGGGTAACCGCGGGTACTTAACACCTATTTTAAAATAGATATAATATTTATTATACATTTGTAAAAAAAATTCTATTAGCTATTTATAATCCAAGCGTATATCAAATCTGTATCGAACGCAATTAAAAATTATAGTGGTACTTTGCACCGCGATCCAGAATATTGTACACAATGATCTGGACAATGAAAGGGATAATGTCATGGAATATTCCGAAGAAAAGGTTATTGCGCGAGTTTATGACAGAGACAAACAGTGTCATGATTCATAAACACTTGCGGAAAAGAAAAGGACGCCCGAACGAAAGTGCGCGGCAATACGTACATATGTGCTATGCAAGAAATAGGCAGTCAAGGATACATTGATAAAAGATGCTATAAACGGTATACTAGATCGAGAGTAAAACAGAAGTATGCTGTACGATCTGAGAAGGAAATTAGAATTGTATGACAGGCGTAAAGAAAAAGAAAAGGAGATTGAAGAAGGCCGATGACGCTTGGCGAGGGAAGAATCCGACGGCGAGAGTAAGAAGACGGAGCGAAGACACAATCAAGCCGAGATTCGCGAGGCGAAAAAAAGTTGCAATACTTTTCCTCTGGCTTCAGTGAACATGATATTAAAAATTGTGCGAATAGGGAAAAGGGATCCAAGTATTTTGCGTGTAATAAATATGGACACATATCAAAGAACTGTTAAAAAACCACGAAACCAGAAGTTTGTGAAAACAATGTGAGTTGTGTGAAAAGTGTGAAATATAGATTGAGTGCGGTCGCTATAAATGGAGTTTTTTATATTATAATTATGCTTTTTATAGACGTCGAAAATGAGATGAATTTAATTCAAGAGGACAGTTATAAAAAAATCGGTAGCCTGTTATTACAGTCGACTTTGCGGGTGTTCCCTGGTTTCGGAAATGCGCAGACGGTATCGACGGGAAAATTTGCTACAAAAGTGGGTGTCGACGATAATAAATTCGATGTCGAGGTGTTCGTAATGACGAATGATGCCATGCATACCGAACAAATATTAGGAGATTTTTTAAAGAACGTTGATGTAAGCTTAAGCCGAAGTGAAATGATAATCCGGAGCGCGGCTATCAAGACAGAAGACGTGAATAACAACAAACTAGGCGAATTGGCGTGTATAAACTATATACGAACAGAATGAACTGGACAACAGTAATGAACAATATAAGGACGAGTTGCAAAATATTACAAAATGGTATGGGCCAGTTAAAGATGTAAAAACGTCGATTGAAACGCAGATCGTGCACGTCGACGAAAATCTTGTTCGATTGCGTCCGTGACGTTTAGCAGTTAAGGAAAAAGAAATATTAGATAAACAGATCGTAGAATGGCCTAGAAACGGAATAATAACTAAAAGTGCCAGCGAATACGCGAATCCCGTTGTCATAATGCCGAAGAAAGCACAAAACAATGGACGACCCTGGATTCGAGTGGCCGTGGTAAAGTATTGGTTTGGCCGTGCTAGTTTTGGAAAAACCCGGACTTTTGTTCCTTCAACCGATCAAATCCTTAAAGGTTCCTACGCGATTTAACACTCGGCAACTGGGGATAAGACAAGCTGACTTCACCAAGACAATCTGTAAAAACCAGCTCTGGCAGTAACACATCGATACCACAAGGAATTCATTATTCCACGAATTCAGCATAATTTCAACGCGACTCAACACCGCGAATTAAATAAAGAAATTGTAAGGGGTAGGTTTCCAATGCCGTCGATCGAGGACTGTATCGATGCTTTATCAGATGTGTGGATTTTCTCGGTACTTGATTCATAGAATGGATTTTTCCATGTATCAATGGTAGGAAAATATCGCAAGTATACGTCTTTCGTAACACTCGACGAACAATATGAATTTATTAAAACACCATTTGGCCTATGTAACAGTCCGATGAGTTTATTCTGTTTATTGACGATGTTTTTCGAGAATTAGTTAAGTGTAAAATTGTTACAATGTGTATACATAGGTGACTTAATTGTGCCGGGTAACGACGGAGAAAGCACATTTCGGAATTTAAAAATTATGTTCGAAATTGTAAGAAAATAGGGTTTTTCAATAAATTGGAAAAAGTGTAGATTTCTTCAAACACAAGTTGAATTCTTGGGTCATGTTATTAGAATTAGCCACATGAGTCCGCCGCCTAGCAAAATCAAAGCAACACAGGCGTTTCCAGAACCAAGTAAGAAAAATGATGTACAAAGTTTTCTCGATCTTCTCGTATCGTAGTTCGCCGGATATTAAAGGTGGCAGTTAGTATTCATTTTCTTCCTGTATGTAATGAAGAGATTTCTTTCGTTTACATTTAAAGTGCTTTTTTTAAGTACGTACGGTATAGTTAAGATGCCAAAATGGACATCTGATCATCTAAGTGTGTTGATAGTTCCAGGACTAATTACGTGACATAGCACACTTTGAGAACGTAGAACGATAATGATCCACAGCTTGGTCTTTTTTTATGTATCGTGCCACTATCGTTCAGTACTTTCCAAGTTTTCTGAAATCAAGATATTCAACGTTTCTATAGATATAAAATACACGAGGATATAAAAATAAGTTGGCTGTATTAAAAATGTATTGATGCTTGTTAAGTGGCAACTGTGAATGGAGAATGCTGCAAGAAGGCTTACCACCTTGAGATCATACTTGCAATTAGTTCCAGATATATTCGAAATGGTAATTCTTCCAGCTAAAAATTTCTTTAATTGCAAATATTTTTCTGAATTAATTTTAAATTCAAGTTTAAACTATCATTCATTGCAGTTAATACGTATTTTATATTATATTGTAGGGTGCTAGAAGTAAAGAATGTGTGAGACGAGCGAATGTTTAGGTTAAGGTGAAAGAAGTGTGAATGCTAGCTGTTCAAGTGCGTGTGGCCGTCTCCTCGCGACGGGACGGCGTCAGTATGTTTAGGGAAAGTGTGGCTGAGGACAAAATGATTTCGAGTGGTTGAAGGGATGCGAGGAAAGAATGTTTGGAACCGAGTGATCGAACCGTGTGAACGGAGCGATTGGGAAAACTGTGTACGTGATTGCGAGAGTTTGGACCATGGATGCAAGGGATGAAATGCAAGGGAGAAAGGGTGCATGTGAGAACAGAGGAAAGAATGAGCAGAGAGAATGATAAAAGTATGAATGAGTTCAGCGCGGGATCAGTTAAGAAGAAGCGGTTAAGAAGTTAAGAAGGGTTAGTCAGTCAGAGTCAGAGTTGAGAGTAAGAGTTCAGTCAGAGTCAGTAAAAGTATAAAGTGTATTAAAATTAGCATCGGTAGGATTATATTATTGTATTTTAAGCATTAAACTTTACCAAATCTACCAAAGACACATCCCACTTATTTATATGTCCCACAATATTATTACATATTTTCTGCATTCGGCAGAATGCAGGGAAGATACTCTTACAAACAGGATATCGCATCTCATATCAGTAGCTATTTTTACACTGAAGTATAGTGTTCTTTGGTACAACATTGACAACGTGAGTAACAAAGTAAATTGCTTAACGAAATGGCAAAATTGCTTTTTGTGTTCACGTCAATGTTTTCGACTTTATAGATAAAGGATATTATAGAAATGATTCGTAGTAATTGGCGTTCTTTGAGAAATAAAGATGAACAACAAAAACTTTTCTCGTTTGCCGATAGAGAAAAGTTTCTGAATTTAATGTTTACGTGTAAAAGACTGCACTTTGAGTTTTAAAAAATATTGGGAAATATAAACAATTTTTACGAACGAAATGATCTACGACGTAGCAAACTGCTGGATCACAGGTATGCATTACCGAACGTTAAGCGATGTACGGCGAGGTCAACGTACCTAATGGTCGTCAAGGGTCAAGATCGATAGAGTGATACAGTGACCCACATTTTCACGCAGCAAGGGAATCTTGTACTGGTTGGGTACGTTCAATTTAATTTTCCGATTCATTCTGAGTTACTCGTTGAAGTGAAGCGCGGCATGGAGATAATGCTCTCGCTGTAAATATGATTTAACTTATATCGTGTTTGTTCTCATTTTAATCAAATATATAATAATTAGATTAATTATCAAGCAAAAGTCAAAAGGTTGCATGGTTGAATCAGTATTGTCTGATCGATACATAGGCTTTTAATCTTTTACTTCTTCATTTGTTGTATTTCTGGATGGTCGTTGCTGCCAACAATAAACGGAAGTGCGGATAAAGCAAGTATTGAAGTAATCGTGGTGTGCTGTTAATGTTTACCTGCAATTTTTTTTCAACGGCGATCAGTTATTTTGTATTTTCAGGAAACTCACAACTGAAAAAAAAAAACTAAAAAAATGTATATGTTAATATTAGTTATGAATATATAAGTCTTCTAATTTAGTCTAATCTTGATTTAATATTCAGTAACAGTTGACTTAATATGTCAATAAAATAGATCTATTAAAGAACAAATCATTGTCGAATTTGAAAAAAAATGACTGTGTGTTGGATACAAAAATTAATGCAGTTATGATACCAAGACACACATAGTCCATTTCCTTTACTATGTTTGGCGATTTCTATGCATTTATTGCCGAACATCCTTCGGTATGCCACTAATGAACATCGCAGAGTTATACGTGGAATCGAAGCTTCCATACATACCAACGTGAGTAATAATAACAAGGAATTTACTGTACCACGTTTGCAATGGGCGTCTAGTGCAGCACCAGCTTCCAGTGCTAGAAATTACTTAGGCTAGTATTTATCACTTTCACTCCTCCACTCCTACATATATATATATACGCATTATGTATATCAAGTAAATAGCCGGTGCTAACAACGATTTTGCACGGTACAATGTTTAATAATCGGTAGCACTTGTTTAATAATCTGTTAGGCACATACGCCTAACAAGAATTGTTCCTCTAAACTTGTTTCAGAATGTCAAGTATTTAATGAATCCTTCATAACAGAAATGATCGTACAGACTACCAACCTCTTCCACATTGAAGCAATTAGTGTTTAAAAATATTTAATATTTTACAGATAGCAAACATTTTCACCTTTAATTTGCTTTCAACTTAAATGTTAGAAATCATGAAAAATGCAGATAATGATAGAAAATATAGGCGCACGTATTGTATATATGCACCAAATAACAATTATTTACGTTACTATTTCACTACTTGCAACTTAGTCAACTAATACGCACTCGGAGCAAGCGACTTCGACTTCCTTGTACTTCGACCAAGCAAAACACACTGAAGATATTTCAGAAATATTTTTATCGCAAGTTAGATAAGAAAGAAAGTTGAAAATATTTTATAAAAGCGTTTCACGATTCCCCTTTCTGTGACCTGTAATATTCATAATAGCCATCCTTACATAGTCAGAGGGTGGTAGAAAAGCGATCGAACCGTTTGCTTTCTCCGAGTTTAACCATAAATAAATAATGCGAAAATTACAGATCACGTCATTCGTTCTGTTGCAAGTCGACGAATTTTTCTAGCGTTTTGTAAGACAATTGCTTGAAAAGATAAAATGATGTAAAATGAATTGTAAAGGGAGGATGTAACAAAAGGTGCATAGACAACCAAGGAGTCAGTAGTGTTTGAACCATTGAACGACAATGCTTGAACTAATGTCGTATTATAAGTTTCATAGGTTTCTTTTGTCAATATTAGGACTATGGCCGTATCAGCTCAGAAAGTTTCAATTCGTTCAGATCATAATTATTGACCTCACTATCTGCTTTGTGGCAGTTGCTCAGGTACAATATTCATTACTTTGTATGATTTTGTATACATTTGATTCACGCATTCCTTTCCACTACTACTGCGATACATTTTATTATTCTAAATACTATCTATCGTGATTATTGCTTTTAACACTAAAATCAATTAATAAGTACTGACACTAATAGTCAATTTCCATTGTTTTCAGTTCCTACTTTACACAACCCATGACTTAACGCTGCATCTGGTGTTAAGGAGTTTAGCACCCTTAGTAATGTGCTTGAGTGCGATCGTGAAGTATAACGCGTTCTGGTGTCAGTTCGAATTGGTGAGTCTTACGGATTGCAATTAAATTTGAATTCGAAGAAGCACAATACAAACGCTACTGCAAATCCAGTTTAAGGAATTTATGGACCAAATGATGTACGATTGGAAGATATACCACAACGATACACTCAACATTCTAAGGAGACACGCTTATTTGGGAAGGCATTACGGAAAAATATTTGCGTGTAAGGAATGAACGTAAAAGGAAATCAACCTATAGCACTCATAACATTAAGACTGCAAATTCTGTTACAGTATTTATTTACCAGGCAATGCTTCTTCCGATATTATTACTTATATCTAAGACTATAAAATGCACAATTTCACTTGAAAATGATACTCTCTCAAACAACCTTGTAGTGGATTTGGAATACTTGATCGATGAAAGGAAGTATTATCTTTTTATCGGTGCACATCAGTTTATTTGTATTCTTATCGTTGGGACGATTTTTGTTGCAACAGAGTCGTTCGTTATCATGGTGTTGCAACATAATGTCGCTTTATTTCGAATCACAAGGTAAAATCGGTAACGACTACTTGTTTTATGCATACCTCTGCTTTGATTAACCATAATGATTATATCCATATCGATGAATGTCACCATTTTCTACATAATTAGTTACATTACCTCCTGGCATACCATCATTTATAAACACATACCTAACCAATACTATTTCGGTTACTATTCGCCCTTGCTCAATATTCATATTATTTATAATGTTATTAATCTCTTCTTAACCATACGATGTATAGTATATATATACTATGTGCGAGTTATAGTTATTATATTGAAAAGGCCATTCTTGAAGATTCTACTTACAGTCGTAACTCCAAGGATGTTTTAACCATTTGTAGCAAAATAACATTAACAACAGCCATGCTTTTACATAGAAAAGCATTAAAGTTGGTATTTACAAAGTATTCGCGTATTATAATATTAGAAGTAGTAATGAGAAGCAGTTACTAATTATCAAGTAATCCCATCTATTATTGAAGATTTGCTACGAAGCTGAGAAAGATGATTCCATCGTACGGTATCCTAACGGCACTCGGCATCATCTCCTTGAGCGGCAACTTGTATACTGTGAGTGACCAAATTTTCTGTTGCTTTTAAGCAAGTAGTATTATATAAAATACTTGATATCTAGTTATCACGGTTTCGGGTTGCGACCACGGATGTCAAAGATCAACTAAATGCTTTGCTCTTCATCACTTCGCAGCTAGCATACATGTTTTATTTAAATTATATGGTGCAGCAGGTATTGGACTGTGCTGACAATATCGATGCAGTGATGTGAGTATATAAAATCACATAGATAGTGTGTCCGCACCAAAGTATACTATACATTCTGCAGATCGTAAGAATAACCTTGGTTCGCGTATCTCGAACCGCTACTCAAATGCGTATGTTTTTCTCCCTCTTATCTCCTGCTACTTTCTTTGTCAAGCGTTCCCCGCGCAGAATGGACCCCATTGTACATTGTTTATGTTGGCGTCAGTGATGCTACGCGCTTGGTCTATACGAATATTTGGAAAAGACCTGTATGGACAGCACTACGATCAATTGCATATGTGTAAAGGAGAGGAAAAGAGAGAGAGAGAGAGACGGAATTAAAGCGGAAGAAAACGGAAGATCACGGAAGTTACGGAAGAACGGAAGTCACTGACACTTTTTGAAGTCTCTGTCAGAATGATCAAGCTCTGTGGCGCGTGGGAATTATTTGGTTTTATTTAAATAATAACAATAATAATAATATTAACTGAAGTTTTAACACTGCTAAACAATACTCTTAACACTCTCTCTCCTCGCTGCTCTCTTTCCTCACTGCTCTCTTGCCACACAATCTCTCGCGCCCCGAACATTCACTCGCTTAAATGTACATCCCTCAATCGCTCTATCTTTTTTCCACATATATTCCTTTTTCACTCGCACTCAAAATCTTCGCATTCATCCCTTCCAATCACGCAGTCACGTAAACTTCATTCCCACGGTGCAGTTTCTCGGTTTCAAACATACACTTGACATAACTCAGCCACTCTTCGCTAGCATTCTTTCGACCACCCAAGATTCGTCCACGGTCACACTTTTCCAAACATACCCGGATCATTCTCACTCGCAACCATAAATACATTCACACCACCACTTGAGAGGCCCATCTACTGGCGCCGTCCCGTCGCAGGTAGTGCCTGACTCTTACATATGTGAGATCGGTAGGTGGTAGTAGGCCTGCGCAAGTTGGTTCGAGCGTAATGTTGTTCTTACGATGGACGGAGTATAGGCATATAATTTCTTACGGATTGTAAGAACCGAGGAAAAAATTGGTCAACAATCATTTGGATTTGAACACAGGACTTCCGGTGTTGAAGACCGGACAGTACGCCTGCATCCACAATGCCCTCGCTCATTCTTCGTTCTTATAGTTCCTTCTTATTGGGTATCATACTACACTATTGAAAACAAAAAAGTTGTTTATATGAAGTTTGTACGGTTCAAGCGGACAATTGCCTTGGCGAAGACAAATTTTTTTTCACGTTTCAAAAAATAAAAAAAAAAACTTGACCATCGTGTCTCAAAAAATGACAACATGAAAAAAATTCATCTTCGCCAAAACATTAGTCCACTTGAGCCGTATAGACTTCATGTATGTAAACGACTGTTTTGTATTTTTCTTACTTAACAAATTATGGGTCTGTATTACTTTAGCGTGGATACACTGTATATCCTAATACTATCTATTTACACATATAAATATTTGTTTACAATTTTACGTTTCCATAGAAGTATAGAGGATATGAAATACAGATTTTAATAATTTTCCCAGATACAATAGTAACTGGTACGAGGCGTCTCTGAATACACGGAAATTGTTGCTAATCATGATGCTAAGAAGCAGGAAACAAATTAACTTTGAATTTTATGGCTTTTATTCTGCATCGATCGAAGGTTTTGCGACGGTAATTTTCATCCTATTTTTAATTGTTGTATGATTCTTGGTATTTTGAAATAATAATCGAGATCATAATTCTTTTCTTAGATGTTAAGAAAGTCAGTTTCCGGCCTGATGGCGATGACTTCTTTGCAATGACATTGTGGTTCTAAGACGAAAACACAGAAACAAGTAGCAGTAAATCAGTAGATTCAAATGACAGGAAGTATTATTTAAGGGTGTAGTTAGGTTTTAGTATTATCGAGAAGACGTCTGGTATGATTTTGAGATATAAAATGTATATTGCAACATGCCTTTGGTATTCGTTACATCTTCGTGATATAACACCTGGAACTGATCGAATGCCTTATCAGTTCTAACACAATTGTTAACCGAGATCACTCATTGCGATACGACAACACTGTTGAGAACACGGGTCAAAAGAGACCCAGGCACGGTCGGTGAAGTGTTAATGTATATAACTCGTTTGGAGTGTTGTTTGTAAAAACAATGAAAATTTATTATGGTAAAATGTGAACAGATTTAACATGTCTTCTAATTACTTCCTGGCATTAACCCTTTCATTACGGGTGCCGACTATAGGCGGCGGCCGCGCGACGACCTATGTGTACGGGTGCCGACTATATTCGGCGTTCACGCGACGATCTGTGTATCGGCTATGCCGACTCTTGCTGGTAAAAAAATCTACAAATGACAAAGTGGCGTTGAAAGACGCAAGTCCAAACATCGAAGACTATCGACATGCAAAGTGCACACTTCGCGGCGCGGTGCCCCGTTCAGTGGCGTCACTCCAGCGGAGTGGACTGCCGTAAGGAAAAGGTTAAACAATTTATCATTATGTCTTTTACATGTTTCCGCAAGGAATAATAGCTACCCTTACTTCATGTTTTGTTTTCGTTGCATTTTGGTACACCTTTTCTTCGAATAAATAAAATAAAATAGCAACAGTAAACTTTAAGACAAGAGACTAAGAAAAAAAAAGTCAGTATGAAATGCAACACTTACAGATATTATTATTCATAGATGTGAGGAAGATTGTGGATTGTAGGTGTTCGGAACTATTGCACCCTTTACTCGGTCTGAATGACGAATGTTGAATGTTAGGTTACGAACGTTGAAATCGAATTCTAAATGTTAGAAGTCGACTCTCGAAATGCGAATGTGTCACTGAATGCGTGGCGCTTTCGACCATCCGAAGCGATGACATTCGGAAGGGCAAAGAGGCTCATTGATTGGTTTTCGTTCACATTTGTTAATGTGCTTCTTCGACACCGCATCTACCCTTCTAGCGCGCCTTGAGCGCACCTTTTTCGTGAACAGGGTAGGCTGATGCCAGGTAAGAACATGAGGACCACAACGGTTTGGCACCGCAGCGGTATTTCCACTAGGTTCGAACGTTCTAGAAGGGGCACCGCTCCAAGTCCCGTTTCTGATTATCCTTCAGGAAATGCAAAGTTTATGACACGTATTTGGCTATCGAGGGCGAAACGAAAATTGTACCGTTAGATCGCGACTCTGATCGAATCTCACCGGGTTGTAAGTCCGGTAACGCAACGCGACGATTTTGGCGGTACGCTGTCCGTCAAATTAATGCAGAACAGCTGATTTGTGTTGACAAAGTTTATTTACAATATTTACAATGTGGGTGGTGATTACAGCAGAAATGGTTGTATTGAATATAACTTGAATGATTACACTGTCCAACACGAATTTTGTTTTGTAATAACCATTGGGTGATCCTTATAGGGTTTCTCGTCCTGAACACGAATCCGAAAATGATTTTGCTCCATCACCCTCAGTTTTCGAAAAACAGGGGGTTTTGTAAAAATGCGTGGTTTCGTGAGAAAATAAATTATTACGCGGAAACTAAAAACGTTAAGAACTTCGGGTTGATCTTAAAATATAGAGGAGAGTTTTCCGAATCTATTGATGTGTATAGTTATAATATTACTTGATTTGTAATAGGTGTAAATGACGGTGAAAGTTTGGAAAACAGGCGATGCGCGTATTTTCTACGTACAACAATTGCATTTTTACGAAAAGTTCTTTACCTAGCACGAATTCTCTATACAGTATGGAATTCTCTAGACATTTCTGAAGAAGAATCTATGTGGGAGAAGTATCAAATCGGTACAGAATTCGAACAGATCAAGAAAATATTCGTCGGCGGCGCGTGCACAGCGTTTTGCCGCCAGGCGGTCATAGCTCGCTCCCCTTGGCTAGTCAGTGCCGTAGCTACGCGCAGTTGTCAATGACTTCCTGTTCATCCGACACCGTCTTTTTATGTCTATAATTTTTAATTATTTATTTTTTATTATTATTCTTTTTTTTTAATTACCATTATTTCTTTTTCATTATTTATATTTAGGTATCAACAATAAAATGATAAAATACTTTACTTCAGAATTAAAAAATTGGTTGACGAGCATTAAGACTTTATCAATCGACACCCAATTGAAGACAATTTTCAAATTTGTTTATAATATAGAAAAAATAAAATATATAAGATAAAGAATTACCTGCAACAAACGAATTTAAAAATGTTTTCGTCTTGCTTGACGGTTGTATGTTGTATTTTTGTTGTCCGTCATAAGTTGTACGTAGAAAATACGCGCATCGCCTGTTTTTCAAACTTTCACCGTCATTTACACCTATTCAAAATCAAGTAATATTATAACTATACACATCAATAGATTCGGGAAATTCTCCTCTATATTTTAAGATCAACCCGAAGTTCCTAACGTTTTTAGTTTCCGCGTAATAATTCATTTTCTCACGAAACCACGCATTTTTACAAAACCCCCTGTTTTTCGAAAACTGAGGGTGATGGAGCAAAATCGTTTTCGGATTCGTGTTCAGGACGAGAAACCTTATAAGGATCACCCAACGGATGTTGCAAAACAGAAAAAAAGTTTAAATTTGTTGGACAGTGTTATTTTTGAAGTATTGATGTGTTTGTTTTATATAGACTTCGGAGAATTGAAGCAAGGAGTGGGTGGGAGATGGAGACTGTAAGGAAAGGGAATCCAAAACAGGTGATTGGTTGGTGTCAGTGGAAACCAACCCCTTACAGAAACATGGGAAGGGAACGTATGGGTTCGAGGTGAGGGCAGGTAGTCAGTTAATGGGTACGTAATGACCCAAGGTGTGGAGGTCCAGGAAAATGACTTTATTGCTGTGTTTTGTCAACTATAAACGGGACCTTGCTAACCAGAGTTTTATCGTTTGAGTTGGCAATTCCTAATAAAATCATTAAGAGGATGTTATTTTGATGGAATGCTTGAATTGTCTGAAACGGTGCTGATATCTAATGATGGGTGAATTCCGTTGTAAGGCGGAACAAAAATGAAATTCTAATTGCATCGTGCAAAAGAGTAAAGTTATATTGACTGTACGATTGTAAACGTGTTTCCTCAAAAATAGCCTTTTCATCGCGAATCTGTCATAAACTGGCCAACGAAATCCTTACGTATTGTTCCTTCGGACGAGACACGTTCCTTACTGGGCAATCACAACGTCTACTGTATTTTACTGACAGCTGCAATGGTAGGAAAGAGTAGTGATTGAAAGAGAAAAAGGGACTGTGAATTGAAGTAGTTGAAAGATATGAAAGGCTATGCATTGGTGGGCGAATACTTATGTAAGGATAAATCTTTTTCAGTTTCGGTGATTCTGTTTTAAAATTGAGTAATTATATACTATAGCGGAGTTAGCTCCGATGACCTTAACTTTGACATGTGTTGTTAAGAACATGATTCTAAGTAAATATTTTTCTTATCAATTTAATAGGCGGTCTCTTCCAGTTTCCGAGATATTTGCAAAAAAATATTGCAACTATTACATCGGCAGCGTATACATCAGCATGGTACGATTGCTTATTTATTGTTTCTATAAACACATCTCGGCGGTCTGCAAAACGTTTTTATAACGGGTGAGCTTTAAAAATCTTGAACTCATCAATTTCACAAACGTTGATTATTCAAAACGGCACAAATTCAATCCTAATTCCTTATCATTTTATATTTAATGATGGTCGAATTTAAAAAAATGAATCCAATTGTAATCTTAATAATCAGTGCTTTCACATTCCTGCTTAACATATTGCGTACGGCGCTTTCAGGGCCCGCACATTTTTGGGCGCTCTAGAGACACTTTATGCGATGCATATATTCACTTTTTTAATTCGCATTTGGTAGCAGATATTCACATAAAGTATTCTTAAATATTATTATATATTTTTTATACATTTTTTACATTTTTTACATTTAAAAAAATTTTAATTATTTATTTTATAAGTTGGAATAATCCTTTGAATAATCATTTTTTTTCGCTAACCATTTGTTAAGGGAGTACGCAAGACTTCGTTACCCTGGTAACGTAACAAGAAAGTCTATTTTTAGTTCCTTAAATCGTCGATTGAGTCGAAGAAACCTGAAAACGAGATATTTCGTCTCCCGGCCACAATGTTCGGATTGCTAAAGACGAGATATCTCGTCTCCCGTACGCAATGTGTTAGGATTTAAGTTTGTATCGTTTTAGGAGTATCATAAACTCGGAACTCAGCGCATCAGCAATACGTTGCCACGGGGTAATTTCCCGTTTCCTGCCTAGCGCCCTCATTAAACGCCACCCTACTCCAAGGCTGTTTGGTGGACAGACTGCTAGGGTGCTGAAGGAAGACACAAGGGGAAAGCCGCGACTGACTGGTTGATCGCACCTACATTCCCAAAACCGCGTCTTAATAAAACGACCCAAGAGAGATTCGAGACATGGAAGTGATTTGAGATGTGAAACACAAAAAAAGATATACAAACACAGTATAAGGGTAAGGAAGAGAGAGAAAGGGAGAGAAACGGAAGGAAGCGGAAGACACTAATACTTTTTCGGAAGTTTATCAGAATGATCGAACTCTGGCGCGTAGGATTATTATATTTATTATTAAAAATTACTTAAGTTCAAATATTACTATTAATCGATACACGGCTCTCCTCGCTACTCTCTTCCCTCGCGACACTCGTACAACAAAATCCTCTCGCCCCGAACATTCACTCACTTCAGTACACATCCCTGAATCGTTCTATCTTTTTCCCACATACATCCCTTTTCACTCGCACCCAAAATCTTCGCATCCATTCCTTCCAATCGCGCAGTCACGTAGACTTCATTCTCACGGCCCAGTTTCTCAGTCCCAAACATATTCTAGACATAACCCAGACACTCTTCGCTAACATTCTTTCGACCACCCAAGATTCGTCCACGGTCACACTTTTCCAAACATACCCGGGTTAGTCTCACTCGCAACCATAAATCCATTCGCACCACCACTCAATAGGCCCATCCACTGGCGCCGTCCCGTCGCAGGTCTTGGCGACTCTTACAACAGTAAACATTTGGCTTGTGAGAAGCGCAGCGCGACCTGCCATATTATTTCTGAGTTGGTATATGCGTGCAATATTTCCAACGCCGATCCGACTTTCAGTGCAAGAAGCGCAGAAAGTTAAATAACACAATCTGTTCCGTCCGTAGGAACAATACGTGAGGATGGTTTGGCCAGTTTATGATAGACATTAGGGAAAAGGCTATTTTTGAGAAAAGGCGTTCGATCGTTAGCATATTTTACCGTTTGCTCGAAGCAATTAGTCTGTATTTTCTTTTCGCCCTCAATAGCCGAGTATATGTCATAAACTCTGTCTTTCCTGACGGTAATTAGAAACGGGACTTCGCGCGGTGTCCATTCTAAATCGTGTAAACCTGATGGAAAGACCGCCGCGTTGCCAAATCGCCGTGGTCCTCACGTCGCTACCTGACATCGGCCTACCCTTTCCACGGAAAGCGCGCTCAGGGCGCAATGGAAGGGTAGCTGTCAGGTCAAAGAAGCATGTTGATTGGCACATTAACGAATGTGAGCGAAAACCAATCAGCGTGCTTCCTTGCCCTTCCTAGTGTCATCGTTCGGATACTCGGAAGCGGAAAACAGATTCGTTCAAGCATTCGTGAGCGAAACAGCCTAGATTCGTTCTTACTAGCGTTCGAGTAAGACGAGAATATTCGGTCATACTGTCGAACAAGACGCATTAGATTCGTCCTTGCAATCGTTCGAGCAAGACGGACAAAGATTCGTTCTAGCCAGCGTTCGGGCAAGACGAAAAGATTAGTCCTTGCAATCGTTCGAGCAAGAGTACTAGTTTCGAGCACCCCACGCCTTTCTCACGTTTGTAGAAGTCCATCGGTCGGGACTTCTCATCGTAATCTAATAGGTTACTCGTCTTTAATTTGACGGGTAACAGTTCGCGAACCGTTCGCGCACCTGCCAAGGTTACGTCGGGCCTTACAACCCCGACCAGGAGGCGGCTCCACGTGAACGCGACGCGAAATCGCGCGTACGGCCTTGATTCTGCAGCGAGCAGAGTCAAGCAATCAACGCGCGCGAACACAATCTGCATCGTGTTTGGTCTCATTTTAATCAGAAAAATATTGACTATTTATCAATCAAATTTTCACTAACAAAGGGAGTACTGATGTCGATGCGTTTGTCTTTTGTCATTGTTGCCCCAATGTGCCACACACAGCTATATAATCCGATTCGTAAATGTGATCGTTTCGCAGAATAACAAAAATACGCGTGCCTTAATTTTACAACTGAAAGAAGATAAATCTGTTACATTACAATCAATCGGCCCCACATTCCTTCCGACTACCAAATTTACAGATTCGTATTGTACTGGTCGTTTGAAACACCAAGAAGCACGGTTGGAAGAAGAGGGCTTTGTTTCTGAAAATCGGCCAAAAGGAGCACTTGATTTTTAAGCGTGACGAAGATAATACGAATTCGTAGTATCATAAACATAATAATAATCAGTATTGTCGTAAACGTCTTAAAAAAAGCTTTCAGTATTTTCAATTTTTCGTTCTGAATAAACGAAAAGTCTCTCGACAACTAATCAGATCGGCATGCAACGTTGATTTCATTTATAGGGAAGATATTGTGGCGAGTGTAAGAAGGAAAGAACAGGATTGGAAAGGGCGTTTCGTCCGGGGCCTACTACTGGACTCGTCAGTAAGGCATCCTGGCAGGCCCGTGTATTAGACGCGAGGATACTAAAGTTAATAGAGGGATCGGTATAACTACTAATCGTACTGTTCTCGAGGACTTGCGGGAAAGAAGGTGTTGCAGATCCCTTTGGTGGCTGAGAGTGTAGAAGGGCGCCATAATATAGTAGTCACGACATAATAGTTCCTTATAGATTATACCTATAAACATGGAAATGGTACATACTTGCCGGTTCGTCCGCCAAGAGGTAAAGTTCAGCGGGTCCGGCTCTTCAGGGCCGTTCCTAGCTGTACCGATCCTCTTGGTCAGAACTTAGTGCTTGCGTGCACTAGCGAGTCCGCCTCTTCAAGGTGCCTCGTGGATGCGGCGGGGACCGTCGGAGGAACCTCTCCTCCGTTGGCTCCTGACGTAACGAAAGAACTCGTTCGCAGTAAAACGCTCTGCGGCGTTGCTAGATTTTATCACCGTCCCTGTCGGGACAGTCGGGATCGCTGGATTGTGGATTACATTTGCTGACTCTTCGGGATGGACGATACAGGCGAAAGCCTGAGGCGCGTCTTCCCAGCTTGCCGGGCGGCTATACTATATACCTATACTTGCCGGTTATAAGTACTGGTACCATAGATTCGCATTGATTGGAAAAAGGGATAACTGTGTTCGTACGATAACGTCGTACTGTGACAAGCGTTCATTCATAACCCGTGTTCTTGCAAGAAATATTGTCCTCAAGTTGTCATATATCATATTGTTGCGGAAAGCAGGTAATGGAGTCATTACAACAGATCAAACCGATTGTTATGCGTCACAAGATCGACAGCTTTGTTACGCGACGGTAAAATAACGCGTGCTTTATATTCAGAAATGTGGTGTGAATAAACCCTTTTTTAAAATTTCCTAGTGTGCGCTGTATTTTATTGTTTGAATAATTGAATGTATGAATGTCGTCGCGTGATTTCAGTAATGTCTTGAATGATTGAATTTTTAAAAATGTCTGCTTCTGTGTATTCTTGCATATTATTTCTGAATGCTGTGTCTGTTTTGTTTGGTTTTATTATGTTTGACCGCCCTAAAGTATGAAAGGTTAATTAAATTAATTAATAGTTCATTTTCTGAGATGCATTATACTGAATTATACCGAAGTCACGTTTGTATCAATGCAAAATATGGTTATTTTGAAATAAGGATTTGGAAATTTTCAGCGATCATTATACATTAAGAAATATTCTGTAAGTACAGATTTTACATAGCCGATCTAGAAATCTCCTCTGGCAACGCATTTGGTCATGCAAATAAATGACACATGGCTCTGCGCTCCTGCGCATCAGCAAGCACAGTTTTTCGATACCATTTATATACATATACATCCATTTATAAGTATTAGTATTGAGTATACTGTTAATTTTCGAAAAATGTTATGCATGTAGACAAATGTTCAAAAACACTGTGAAAGACCTTTATAGGGGTGATTTCTGAGATCATTTCTAGCGACCGGCCACAGCATAGGATGTCTCCGCGCCGTGCTTATGCACACATACTATTTTTGTCCCTCAGTAATTTTGGACAGAGCATCGTTGGCTCGCCTTTGTATTTTGTAGGCATTAGTAGTTCCAGAACAGGTAGCAAGCAGAAAAGAAGAAGAAAATTAATTTAGGAAGCCGGAAAAGATTAAAGGTTTGCGTATTCTCAACATATTAGTGAGATTTTACTAATTAAAATGATGTCAAACATAATATAATTTCCAAAATTCTCACTGATTTAGTAAGTTTTAATTCATGTTCTTTTATTACCTCTTATTATACATTACGAACTACTCGATTTATATCATATATTAAGTCAAGCAAAACGCTAATCAAATTTTCATTAATACACAACAAAAAATAAGAGAATTTTATCATTACATTGGTATTGTCTCGCCGTCCGTTGTTAATACGTTCGCAGCGTATCGAAAATCATAGACTTCGAAGCCTATCCTGAATATCCACCGATCAACAGGACAAAATTTTGATTGATTAATATTTAAGAAGTCTGAGTACCGTGCAGAACTTGGAAAAAGACCCATAAGTCGTGACTGATTTCGTGTCCGTTTCCGCCATAAGGACCGTATTGACATGATCCTTCTGATCAATCGCACTAAGGCACGGTAAGCTCAATAATCATATTACTGGACGAAAGAAGTCACATTTTAATACTCTACCGTATCTGTAGGATTGTTCCGAAGTCGCTGAGACGCAAATTGTCTACCGATGTTTCCGGAAGTCATCAAACCCTCATGTAGCTACAACCGTTACTTCTGCGTGACCAACACCGGCAGCCGGGATATAGGAACAACGCACTACGTGGTCAGCAACAACGCCTGTGTTCCAACCAATCACACATCATTGTGACAGTGAACGGGCATGTAAGCTCCACCAGTAGGCAAATAACATCTCGTGTTTACGGAGACTGTACTCTCCAAAGCGTTGTGAAAAAATCAGCTTTCGAAGATGTGTCTCACTACAAGCACCTTCTACGGAGAAAGAAATTCCGCAGGAGGAGCATGAATCTGATTTATTACAATGTAGTAGCCAACTTAACACAATCAAAAAAGCAGGACACATATATTTCTATTATTTACTGAAACGAACATATTTACATATCGAATCATAGACTCGAGACTATATGATCTGATTCGTAGACATGATAATCTCAGGAAATAATATAAATACATATGCTTTAGATTTATAATTATTAGGCAATGTCGCGTCAGGTGTATTCCGTAATGCGTATAATCGAAAAGAGCACGAGAATAAACATCTTTTCGGACAAAAAAATCAAAACTCGTGTTTCGTACGTTAGTCGGCTGAACAGATTAAGAAAACAGCACTGCGATTCTCCTCGAACCCCTTGCACTCACTTTATGGTGGCATACTTGTACCGAACATCCACGGGTATGGGCTAATACCTAGGTACCGCATATCCGGCTAGCGGACTCAGAAGGGTAAGATTGTAATTATTGTCCGATACTACTCCTCGAAGGTTTCTGAAAAGAATCGACTGTATTTTGAAACGCTCATATAGGTCGAGTTAGATGCTTTTATGTACTAGAGTTAAACATATTTAAAATATGCGTCTATGGTATATTTAAATGCTCACTTCTCTCTATACTAGCACTAAATGTGAAGGTGACGAGCTGACTATCCGTCATCGTCTCATCAAATATGCTCTACACCAGTTCTATTTATTCAAAGAAAAATCTTGTCCCCAGATAGGCGATAGAAAAATCCGGTTTGTCTTATAACATTTGCTATAGGTGGAACCTTTGGTTTCATTACCGTCTCCTCCGCATCCGCGAAGTCCATGGGTACATGCACTTACCGCGTGACAATACTACGCACACTTCGATCTTATAACGGTAGTTTGCTAGTACCGCAACAAGAGTTATGAGCTTCTACCGACGCCTGTACCAAAAAGATTCTTGACGGCAGTCCCTAACATGAGAGAACGCAGCTCATGAGATGAAGCGCGTCACAGCGACCAACACCTCCAAAAATAATGACTGACTGTGAGTATATACCATAAGGCATATTAGTGGCCCCCATTGGTGGACTCCCAAGCAATTCTTTGACTTTGGCGTGCCCTTGGAGGACCGTAGTTCCTCTTGCACAGCGGGGAAACTGCACGACGTTCTGCGGTCTCGACATCGCGCAATATTTCTCCTGAGAAGATCATGGTGAATAATGCGTCCTAGTAAGATCACCGGGATAGACACGGTTCTATCATTTCAGCCGACGTGCACATCTCATCACATCGAAATAGTATGTTATATCAATATTTCATATAAAATGGAATGCAATAAATCTCGAATCGCTATACACCGTACTATGTGCTACACTCTATTATTTGGACATACGCAGCACTCGTTCGGAAAAAACTATATCGATAATCCGTACTGATTCTACTTGTTAGACAGTTTAATTACCCCTTCACAATTATTTACATCGGACAGAGTATAATTAATCGCACTAACGTAAGTTTCTAGTAGACGTATGTAAGAGCCGCCCCTACCCGCGACGGGACGGCGCCTGTGGTTGGGACTCTTGAGTGGTTGCGTGGATGGATTTATTGTTGCGAGCGAGACTGTACCGGGTATGTTTGAGAAAGTGAGTGACCGTGGACGAAAGTCTTGAGTGGCCGGAAGAATGCTAGCAAAGAGTGTTTGGTCTATGTCTGGATTATATCTGGGTTATGTTTGGGACCGAGCAACTGGGCCGTGAAAATGGAGTGTACGTGCCTGCGCGATTGGAAAGAATGGAGCTAGGATTTTGGCTCCGAGTGGAAAGGGATGCGTGTGAGAAAAAGATAGAGCGACCGACGGTGGATGTATTTAAGTGCATGAATGTTCGGTGCGCGAGGCATTTTTTGGTTGTTGCGAGTGAAGAGAGTGGCGAGGCGGAGCGTTGTACAAATACGGATCATACTATTGACTTTTAGTTTAATAAACCAAGTAATACTACATGCCACAGTTTTTAATGATTCTGACATTCCTTCGGAAACTTATATCTCTATCTCTTCCCCTCTTTCTTGCTTAGACGTATGTATTTCTGCGTCTGTGATAAGGTAATACAATGAATCAAACATAAATATAAATAATATATTCATGAAGAAATTAGTCGTATTGTAAGAACATTTTATTGCAATGTTTGTTGTATTTAACTCATTCAGTACTATTTTCTGTAAAACACTATAATCGGGGGGAAGATACGTTAGATCTAAGCAACTCATTTCAGTATTCAGTCTATTATAAACAACAAATAATAGTTAAAGATCGTACGTGTAAAGTCACTATGTGTTAGCACAGGAATAAAATCGGTACTAGTCGCAAAGTGTAAAAGTTCCAGTCCTTAAAAAGGTTCGGTGAAGGAAGAAAAAGGATATATATCTAGATAAAAAAAATAGTCAAAAAAAGCAATGAATAATAGTGGAATTACAGAGATCTACAATGTTAGCAATTGTCACCGAAGAGTAACCGGGATTTTATAAAACCTTGAATGAGACAATAAGAACCGAAGGTATTACAGCGAAAGACTAAAGAAATTGCTGAGTATGAAACAATCGAGAAATGTGGAGAAAAAGTGTAGAAATGTAGCTGTTACGGAGTCACGTGAGCTTGTCCGCTAAACTGATGTGTAGCAAAATTAACCAGACTCAGCTGAAATCGCGAGAAACGTAATGAAACAATAAAACACAAAGTTGATCGAAAAAAATATAAAAATTGGTCTGTTTCTAGCAACTGCGAGATGGCTATATACATACGCTACACAACATTAAATTGTTAGACTTCGATACTAAAGTGCCAAACATTTGACCAAGCGTGATAATAATAACAATAGTTTGCTCTGAAAAAGTTAATCATTCAGAACAAAAATTAAAAACTATTTTCATTGGTATATTGACAGATTGCACCAGTGACTGGAAGAAAATTACTGCAGAATGTAATCCTAAAAAACATGAAAAGTGCTTTCAACATGGTGGAATGCCGTACATATGGGTTATAGATTATTTTCAAACAATTATTAGCTCTTAGAACTCCATTATTAAAATCTGAGTTAAATAACATCACAGGATGTTGACTTATCTATCACGAACATAATCTTCATATCATTTACGCGACATTGAACATACTAAATATGCCTTACAATTATTACTCACCACATTATCGATCTTAAACCATCGAACATTCATTCAATAATTCCGTGAATATTTGTACATACCATATTAATAAACATCTTACCTTGATTTTTGCTTCTAAAATCGAATACAAAATACTAGTCAGATCTTGGTTTGCCAAACAAACAAACAGGTATATACACATGAACACTGTGCTGAGCAATCCGTCGAATACGAAATGTAAGAAACTGGCTTAACGTGAAGTGCCAGCGCCTCCATTTTGAATTCAGAGCATAGATAAACTCGAACAGAAAAATTTCTAAAAATAGTTTCTAAAATGAATCTCGGTATACAGTGAACTCAATTACCACGGCAACAATACATCTTCAATCACTACTCGTGGTCACAATTTCGAAACACATACATAATACGAGCCATTTGAAACAGACACAGTACATATACAACCTGTAAACATCGTTCACAGGAGTCGAGAGCCACTTGTTACACAGTGAAACGAAATTGAACAAGTAAAATACAGCGGAGGGGATCATGTGCGAAACAGAGGGACACGGTAGAGAAATTACTGCATTAAATTTTCATAATGCTGAGAAGAGGTCATCTGTGTTTGCGCGGTTTGAACACGTTCGAGCGTAAAAACACGTTTCGGAAAACAACAGAAGGTGCGCGTGTTCCCACGAATGCGTGCAATTCGACTTCCGATTTTCCCTTTATAAAGAAACATTGTAAATGTTGCACAGCGATCGATTGATGGCCAGCTACAGTCATAGTGGTTAAAAGCAAATGCTTCATAAGTAGTAATTTTTCTCTGTACTTGATTCCAATAATGCTCATTAATTTTTCAAACGATCCGTACAAGAAGAGTGTTCCGTCCGTAGGAACAATACGTGAGGATTCGTTTGGCCAGTTTATGACAGACATTAAGGAAAAGGCTATTTTTGAGGAAAGACGTTCGATCCTTAGAGTATTTTACCGCTTGCCCGAGGCAATTATTTTGCATTTTCTTTTCGTCCTCAATAGCCAAATGTATATCATAAACTCTGTCTTTCTTGAAGGTTAATTAGAAACGGGACTTCGCGCGGTGTCCTTTCTAAAACGTGCGAACCTGAAGGAAAGACCGCCGCGTTGCCAAATCGCCGTGGTCCTCGCGTCGCTACCTGGCATCGGCCTACCCTTTCCACGGAAAGCGCGTTCAGGGCGCAATGGAAGGGTAGCTGTCAGGCTAAAGAAGCACGTTGATTGACACATTAACGAATGTGAGCGAAAACCAATCAGCGTGCTTCCTTGCCCTTCCGAGTGTCATCGTTCGGATACTCGGAAGCGGAAAATAGATTCGTTGTAGCCAGCGTTCGGGTAAGACGAAAAGAGATTCTTACTAGCGTTCGAGTAAGAGAATCCTACCGATCCTTAAGCGTCACTTACGTCGACAATCCTCCGCGGTCGACGAAGTATTTTTCATGTATTGAAATCGAGCAGGGGATGCTAGCGTTCGAGCACCCAACGACTTGCTCACATTTGTAGAAGTCCATCATTCGGGACTTCTCATCGTAATCGAATAGGTTACTCGTTATTAATTTAACGGGTAATAGTCGCGAAGTGTTCGTGTACCAGTTTGGTTAGGTCGGGCCTTACAACCCCGACGAGGAGGCACGGGCTTCCGCGTGAACGCGACGCGACATCGCGCGTACAGTTTGGTCCTGCGTATCGAGCAGGATAACATAAGCGCGCGCGAACAAAGCGAACTAGTTAAAACTCAAATCCAGGACATGTATGATATTCATCTTTAATTGAGTTATAACAGACATTTCTTCGAATTCAATATAGTGGTAGTGGCAGTTTTTTGCGAATATCTTAGAAAGAATGCCGATCGCAGTTGTATGTACCGAGAAAAGTCATTCAAAATGTTTATTCTGACAACGTACTAAAGAATCATCGAAATCGGAGAGATATAACCTTATCTGCACAAAGAAATTACTCGCTAAAGAAATCCCTTAAACGTGTAGTCGCTCAAACAAATAATAAATAACGAAGCTTAATACTTGGTTGGTCTTTAGACCACCACCAATGATAAAATAGTTGCTGAGATCAGCCGAATGCCTTCAATCGCAATAGACCCTGCTACTAGAAAAAACATTTCTGTTTCTAGCTGTGCCACTATTACACACCGCCTTCCTCAAGCTCATCACACAGTTTCACTATATATTCCCACTGGATTATATTGATTTCATTTTACCACAACGTAACGCGGTCCTTACCTCACTACTGTCCTCGTTCCTCGTGCTTTATTATAATCGAACGTTTATTGTTAAGAACAGCGAACGACTTAATTTATGATACGGACGAACTCTAGCTATTTTTGAGAACGGTCATTTTCACATCTGGCATGTTATTAGTTTACGACCTAGAAACCGGCGAATATTTCGGTGTTTGTCGATTTCTGCTCAATAGCAAAGTGCCGTACCCCAAATCCTCACCAAGAACTGACGCACGTGCACTTCAGCTGCGACTTTCTGACACCGTCACATCTGCACCTACCTGACTTGGGACTGACATACGAACTCTGAGGGCGTGACATTGACCACCTCTCTCGACACCAGAATTTTGGACTGATTGGACATAGCATGCCTCCCACCTTCTTGGCGATGACACGCCTAACAAGGGTGTCTAATATTTAAGGCAGTGACTGTTACGATTGCATTAGAACCATACAAGAACTGCATTAGAACTATACAAGAACGGCACGAACTATACAAGAACTATACTTGAACTGCATTAGAACTATACGAGAATTGTACAAGAACTGTTTCNATTTCATTTTACCACAACGTAACGCGGTCCTTACCTCACTACTGTCCTCGTTCCTCGTGCTTTATTATAATCGAACGTTTATTGTTAAGAACAGCGAACGACTTAATTTATGATACGGACGAACTCTAGCTATTTTTGAGAACGGTCATTTTCACATCTGGCATGTTATTAGTTTACGACCTAGAAACCGGCGAATATTTCGGTGTTTGTCGATTTCTGCTCAATAGCAAAGTGCCGTACCCCAAATCCTCACCAAGAACTGACGCACGTGCACTTCAGCTGCGACTTTCTGACACCGTCACATCTGCACCTACCTGACTTGGGACTGACATACGAACTCTGAGGGCGTGACATTGACCACCTCTCTCGACACCAGAATTTTGGACTGATTGGACATAGCATGCCTCCCACCTTCTTGGCGATGACACGCCTAACAAGGGTGTCTAATATTTAAGGCAGTGACTGTTACGATTGCATTAGAACCATACAAGAACTGCATTAGAACTATACAAGAACGGCACGAACTATACAAGAACTATACTTGAACTGCATTAGAACTATACGAGAATTGTACAAGAACTGTTTCAGAACTGTGGGTGAACTGTATTATCATTGAACGAGAACTACATCTGTATTGGAACGAGAACTGTATAAGAACTGTGTGAGAACTGTATCAGAACTACTGTGAACGTATATTAACTGAATTAAATATAGTATTTATATTATTGTTATAAATCGTGTTGGCATCTTTGATACTATATAATCGACTCCACGAACACTGTGGGAGTCAACACTTATACAGGGTGTCCGAAAAGGTTTGTAAGTCCCTTTAAGAAATGATTCCTGAGATGATTAGAAGCAATTTTTTCCTTTGCGAAAATGTCAAGATCAGCTTCGTTAACGAGTTATTGACGAAAAACACTGGCCAATCACAGAGCAAGTAAAGCGGCTGCCCCCCAGCGGAAGCGTTGGCTCTGTGCCACACTTATGCTTTGACGAGCATGTCAGAGTGTATCGAAGCAACTGTTGACGAGTATTGAATAAAAGTTATATCAAACAAATAGATTAATTATTATTCGTGTAGAACAAATAAATTAAGTTTCAACGCTCGTTCAAAAGTTGCTTCGATACATCCTGACTTGTTCATCGAGGCACAAGCACAGCGCGGAATCAACGCTCCTGCTGGTCCTTACTCGCTTTGCGATTGGTCAGTGTTTTTCGTTAATAACTCAGTAACGAAGCTAAATTTGACATTTTCGCAAAGGAGAAAGTTGCTTGGAATCATCTCAGAAATCATCCTTTAAAGGAACTTATAGACCTTTTAGGACACTCTGTACACACCAATAAACACCTTACATTGATTTTCGCTTCTAAATCCAAATATGAAGTACTTGTTATTCGATGAGAAGTTATATGTATAAATATTGCTTCATTTGTTAAATATACGAACAGGTATTTATACACGAACACTGTGTTAAGCAATTTGTCGAATGTCAAATGCAAGAAGGTTTAACGTAAGCTGTCTGCGTCTCCATTGTTCATGGTCCATTTTAAATTTAGAACATAGACAAACATAGGCGTAACAAAATTCGACAAAAATAGCTCATAAGTGGAAGCTTCGTGAAAAATTAATTTGATTATCAAGGCGGGAATCACTCTTCTCTTAATCCTTACTTTCTCAATTTTAACCATAGCTAACTTTGAAAGAGACTTGTAGTATATGTAAATTATACCTCTGTATCGTTCACGAGAATACGAAGCAACTTGTTGCACGGTGGAACGAAACTGAACAAGTAAAATACACCTCGGAGAACCACGCTTAAAGCAGAGGGACATTGCAGGGAAATTAACTGCATGAAACTTTCATAACGCTGAAAAAACGCCATCTGGTTTGCGCGGTTTGAACGCGTTCAAGCGTAAAACGAAAGTTTGTCTTGTATGCAGAAACATTGTAAAAATCCCACGTTGATTGACTAATAGCTGGCTATGTCCATACCGCTTAAAAGCAAATAATTTGTGAATTGTAATTTTTCCGTAAATTCCGTTCCTCTGTTATACTCGACTGTATTATAGTTCATTACGTTTTCAAGTGACTCGCGTACAAATAGCGTATCGGAGCTGATAACTTTAACGGAGCAATGATCGATCTGGAACAATAGATTTTTCTTCTTTTTTTTTTGCTTTGAATCGAACTTTTAGATGTTGATATTGTAGATAGCAGCACATTTACTGCATTCTGCAGAATGCAGTAAAAATTTTTTCATAAACACACTGTCATACCTTATACTCATGACTACCTTCATGCTGAAATACAACGTCTTTTGGTACAATATTAATAACGTAAATTAATACATAAATTTTTGATCGATAAGCAAGATTTATTTTTTTTCCCTCTTCGATACTTTCTAATTTATAAATAAGCGATGCGAAATTATAGTTTAAGGGTATAATTTTTAATTACAATACCTTAAATAGAAAATGAAATAAGTTGACCTGTACTGAATGAATTCAAATTTATAACAATTGAAATACGGCGACTAGCACGTGAATACGTACAAATGCTTCTAAAAATTTCAACGAAATTATTTTTAGTTTGTTAATTTTAGACATATTTTTTCGAAACGTTGTACCATTAGTCGATACTCATTCTTTGTATTCCCATTGTGGCTTTGCAATTGTTACCTCCTCGTCATAATAATATTAATTCAATAGTAAGTAATGCACATTTCGCGCGAGCAAATAAATAGGAACGCAACTTAACATTGGCATGTACTTTTTATTTATACGATAATAAGAATTATTACGTATAAGAAAGTAGTACGTGCACATAATTTCCCCATGGTAGTAAAATTAGTTAATCAATTTTGTTTCGTATCTATATTTCAGACTTACTTATAGTTCTTATTCCGATAAAATAACTTAAATATGATAATCGAGGCTGTTCATCTACCTTACGAATCTATCAGTTAGTAGTCTTATGGTACGTGACTCTTCTTAAGTGTTCGAAATCAAAGATTTTTAACATGATTGAATCAATATTAATAGTTTATTCACATTTGCCACCATTGCATAACATCATGAGAAGTGCTTTAATTTTAATATCGAATTTAATGTATTATCGGATCATAAAATTAGGGACCGTATCGTTTCAAAATGTAAGGTCCAGATCCTCCCTTATAATACATCTAATGTGTCACGAAGTTGCATCGATTACCCTTGTATGCTGCATGTTCCCCGTAACATACCTTTGCAGTTTCTTAGGAGCGATCGATATCTCCTGTCACACTATCTTAAGAAATTCTCGTTCCACACTTTTATTTATCTTAGAAAATCTATTAAAAACAATCAAATCTGTTTTATACATTTTTAACACATTGAAGACGGGGCATATTTTCGTAAATCTTATTAAGGGATAAAGTTACGATCGAATAAACTTGTTCTTGTATATTTTCGAAAGTTATTTGTATTCCAAATGTAGATCTTAATTTAAACTTCGATTTAAAACAATTATATTTAGAAATAATTTCTTGTTCGATGTCATTTACCATTTTTACTTTTACAGGACATAAGATACGAAACACGAGATATCTTGTCATCCGTTCGCAAGGTGTTAATATATCGTTACTTTCATACCTAAAAAAAAAACAGTAGGCATAAAACACAATTTTGTAGGTATTTGAACACTGTGTTTAGGCTTCAATGTAATCACGCTGCATTATGAATATCGTGAGGATGCTTTCAAGCATCCTTAGCACATAATTTTTTTTTACCCAGAAGGGAAGAATGGCGGTTCGTAGATTGATATTAGGAAGATGAAATGTGTCATCTGTACGGAATTCACGCTTGGTACGACTCCTCGATGATGGAGCTGGTACAGCCTAATTTATCGTTCGAAGATATTTGCAGAGAGTAAACAAGGATTCTGAATTTTATAACAACCGTCTAGTGCGACGGTGACATAAACCGTGCAGTTAAGATCGAACGATATCTGTTCCTTTCATTCAGCATCCCTGAGGTCATGAAACTCTATCAATCTTGCGCGTTACAGTAAGAAAATGCAATACCATATGCACCGTGTGAAATAGAAAATAGATTGTGCTTGTGTGGATTTTCACAGACAATAGGGTATATCACAACATTGAGTGCAATTTCATCCCCAGTGTATTTCTTTCACCTTCGCAACACGAGAAGCAAATGTAGCTATCTCGCTTTGCAAATTGCCTCTCCCAACAATCACTTCTTCCACTTTCTGCAATGTTTTCCTATAAACGTAAAAACAGAGATGTTAACGCTGCCAATCCATGGATCGAGTTGCAAATATTGTCCAGACTTCGTGCGAGAACGTGGTTCAGGAGGGTTGATAACGTGGTGAACATGGAAATTTTGTTGCTGTTTAAATTCTGCCTGACTATTGATAGTAATTTTCAGACATTTCGAATTGCATTCCTGAACACGGTATATCTAATTTACATTTCACTATGAGCAATTAGTTTACAAATCTTGTTAATTGTCGCACCTGTATGTTATGCTAGAATATATTGTCCCTCGAGTATTTGCATGGAAATATATAATAGGGATTGTTCCTGATCAAAATTATGTTTATTTGTTGCGTGGTTGAGTTTAAAAATTGTGCCAGGGTCGACGATATGGAAACATTTCATGCCGATAGAGTTCATGGAGATAGGGTTACACTCGTGCTATCAGCGAGCATTCTATACCCTACACTCCATACACAGTGGGAACATTTTAATTCCAGTACCAATCGATACAGTTTTCATGGAATTTTCGGAACTCGTACATGTAATGTTCAAAATTGTGTGGTAAGAAGTAAACTGATTAATTTTTACTGATTTTCCACGTTTAGTATACCGATCGATTGTCCAAATTTTTCCATGAAATAAATAATCGTAGAGTGAGAAATCAAACTTACTCATTTTTGTTACAGGAATACTATTTTGAAGTACGCAGTTTTGCAGGAAAGGGTCAACACCTAGTAGTAGTACTTACGAATATTCCATTTAAATAATCGCTGCCTGAATAATGCGAGTTATAGCGATATCAGATACAGTCTTTTGTGAAATGATATCCAAAAATAGTACTTTCGGTACGTATTCACGTCAAAGCAACGAGATTGGCAGACACTAATAACTCTTTGTTAATACGCCTAATAATGAATATAATTTGATATCATTGTTGATTCATCTACTTCTTTCTTCATTTTTCTAGATTCATATAGTCCGTCTGAGACACACTGGAAATAAGCTTTATGCTCACAATAATTTTAGATGGCATTGCGAGAAACACAGATCTTAAAGGTGTAAGTAGTATTCCAAAACTTTCATTCCAACGGAAAAAACCATTTTTCCCCTGGATTGTAGATTAATAACTTTTCGGAAATATATTGAATTATGGTTAACAGTTTAGTGTTTTCTTATTAAACACGAATAGTATACAACATTCTTAAATTAATATTAATTTAATTCCAGGAATGTGTAGACAGAAGGACGATGGGGCAATAATAATTGTGTGAATCCGAGTTGCGGTAAACGTATCCGTTTATACGGTATTGACGTTTTGAACAAAGTAGCTATTAATCGTAGTTCACACGTTTTGTATGAAACGTAAGCAAATAACGTTTGATTTGTTGGAAGGGTATTATCAATTTTATTTTCGTAATATGTAGCACTGTGGAACTATTATGACAATTTCGGCTATTGCGACAAAAAAGAAACAAAAAATGGAAAAGATGTGGAACACACCAGAGGAGTTTATGTAACGTCTTCGTTTTTTTTTTACCTTCATTATGAATGGTAAAGGTTAAAGGCGTCAATTCTTGTGCGTATAAATTTTAGATACAATTCGTAGCGATACGAAATCTCACCCAGTGCTTTAACGTTGTATTTATTTATCATGTAGTACAGTATGAACAGCCATTTCTATTCCGAAAGCGAACTGTTTACCTTGTCTAAACAATGCTTAAGTGCCGAAACACATTATAAATGTAAAATTGGCAAAAAGTAAGCTAAACTAAGGCAGTTTTGTTTCAAAATTAGGAAAAATGTAACAAGCATATAAATAATGTTTTTCAATTCAGATAGTACTTGAATTTAGAAGATAGTTGTTGAGAGTGATATTTTTTGCACAACATGCAAACTAGCTCTCTATTTGTACATACGCAGAATCCTAACAGAAGTAGGCTGCAAATGAAATGGTAGTCAGATGTGCAACAGTAATATTTTTCACCGAATATTTTTTTGCCAATTACGTGTAGCTCATCCTAAGGATATTCGCTAAATGGTGTACAAAAACTATTATTTCAGCATAAATTAAAGTAATGTATCCGGTAAACATTTTTATAAATTGTTACAACTGTTTGATAACAAGTGTAAAGTAATTGACGGAAATACATTTAGTTGTTGGTGTTACGTAACGAAGGTCATGACCCTCTTCTTATTTATGACATAGGTATATATTGATTTTCATTCACCTGTTGCGCCTTGTTCGCATTATACTGCTGCACCCTTTTCTAGGGCATCAATACGTCTCTTGACACACAAACCCTCATTTGTTTCATCAAAACTACCTTTTGTCTTTTTTTCTTCGTTTTTAACGGCACATTATGTGCATTGTGTCGGAAAGTTTAGCTATCTGTCTACGCATTCATTTTCGTCTGAAATATTCTTTGGAATTACTCGTTCTTGACTGTTATTAATTATTTTCATATTTGATTATAGTCCACGTTGAGTGTACAAATGGAACCCAATATTATATATACATGTGTAGAGTATCTCACTATAATAGATAAAGAATTTCGATTAAAACTAAACTGATTGTGAGTTGGCTAATTATGTGCCGATATAGTTAGTATCTGTTCAACATTTCGGTGGAATATAATTATGGTAAGATCAAGATAAGTATATTATGAGCAAGACTATTTTCTACATAGTTTTACGAATGAAAAATTTTTATGTTCCGTTCACGTGATTGT
Organism: Ctenoplectra terminalis; assembly: GCA_019453375.1. Taxonomy (NCBI): domain Eukaryota; kingdom Metazoa; phylum Arthropoda; class Insecta; order Hymenoptera; family Apidae; genus Ctenoplectra; species Ctenoplectra terminalis. Next base: position 55,823 of record SMSQ01003639.1, on the reverse strand, counting down.
AATTCCAAAATATTGAAATTAAATCAACATGCCATTCCTAAATATACTCTGTGCTATATCATTGTAACCACTTTTATCCTAGAATTCTTTATATGGTGTCCAATTAGAAGAACAATAACTATTACAATGCGAGCACACATACTACATGCTATAATAGTATTTCGGTCCAATTTTTTGCTGTTATCGTACGCTGCAGGTTCAACAAATTTTTTACTCTAGTTTTCAACAAATATGATATCTAAACTTTTCTTTGTAATACAAACGATTATCGATACTCTAGATTGGTATAGTTAATTTTCAGTTCCTTCATAGACTGTCGAAAAATCAGTGAAACAAAGAAAACATGGTATTAAGCAAAATATTATTTATACCATTTTTTTGTTTTTGTTTTAAGTAATTTATATTATATCAACCTCATGCTTATTAGCGACACTTTAAAAACAAGATTGAAAAAGTACCAATTTTGGTTAGAGTTACGCTTACGTGGTCTCTTGTGGAACACGTAATGATCGACTTATACTTCCCGAAGTTGATGATGTGTTACATTTGTGATCTAATGGAATGTACCTCTTTTGATTACAAGTTTCTAGTTTTAAGAAAAGGTCCTTTGCATAGAAGTAGCACAGTATCAATGAAAGTTAGCAATGCTGAAATGGTTTCTTTTAAATTACCTACTTATCTATGAGATATCAGGATAACCATAGATCTTTTTAACTCAAATGCATACTTTTTAGTATGAAAATTTAAAGAAGCAATGAATTATTTATAAGAAAGTTTGTACTATGGTTTATTTATCTTAAATGTAATAATTAACTTATTGGCTCACTAGTTAGCTTTCAAGCACGCTACGTAAGGTAACAGTGAAGTAGAATAGGTACTTAAGTTAATACTCGTTGACTTCGATACACTTCTACAATAGGTTGACTATCAAGAGAAATTTACCAATTTTTATCCTCCTCTTGTTTAATATTAATTCTCTGTAATGTTCACGTGTCATTAAAAAAATTCGAGGCACTGTAGATATTTTGTAAACAAGTAGATTATTTAAAAAGAATCGTTTCATCAATTGCATAAGTTCCCTTTGGTACCTTGCAACTTTGATGCAAAATGCTTTCTGATAGTTTACACATTTTAGTAATTATTCAGGATCAACAAATAGTGCGACTTATCTTAAAAACGTTGAAAAAATGTTTCAAGGTAAAGGTGTCTTTGTTGATAGGATATGTGTATTGGAATTAATTTGGATTTGTTCATTGAACAATAAATTTTCGATTGCCACTTGCGATTAATGAATTTCATGTATTATGCACCAGAATTGGTCATGAATTTAAAGATGCGTCCCGTGAAAATGAACCCTAAATTTTTTCAATGAATTTCCCATTGCAAGAAAGTATTATTTTCTTATCCTTCATGTATTATATGCAGTGCATTCCAGTGGCTTCGTTATTAAATTATACCATACCGCTATCATAGCCGTGAATCGATGCATCAGTGTCTAACTTCGATTTCAGATATGAAAGAAATGTCTTGAATATTTCTTACCATTATATTTGATAGTATGCAGTGTTCATACGGGTACATACCGTGTTCAATATGACTAACATTGACTGGCTTAATGTCATTCATAGAACAGATGTATTTCTCCGAGAAAGGTGATGTGCTACGTTTAACCTGAAGTAGTGATAAATAGTAACAATCCTTCAATAGTGAATGCCAAAATTATTGGTAATCACTTCTCTAACAATAGGATGTTTAGGCGCGAAGGTTTTTCGGTACAGATACAGGCAAGAGACAGTTTGTCATCACCAGCTTATTGCTAGTGCGTGTTGAGTTTGAATCACTCCGATGAAATCACGTAGACACTGGGAAGTGTTTTGTTTGTGAACAGACCGACTCAATAGACCGCATTAACCTTATTTTGTTTTAATTAAATATATTTCATATACCCTTACACATATTAGCAGCTACGCAGTTTAATTAAGTATCTGATAAACCAAATCTGATGTAGGTCATATCCACTGTGTCACGAACAAAGTAAAGGACCTTTAAATGAATGAAACAAAAAATTAACTTAAAACCCAGTCAGCAAAAATAATTTCGTAAGTCATCATTCGTAAACAGTCAATCTCTGTATAGTGACACAGTGACCCGCGTTTTCAAGTAGCAGGCGAATCCTTTGCTAATTGGATAAATTCTACGTAATTTATAATTAATTAATTAATAATTAATAATTATTAAATTATTAAATAATTAATTATTATTAAATTATTAAATAATTAATTATTATTAAATTATTAAATAATTAATTATTATTAAATTATTAAATAATTAATTATTATTAAATTATTAAATAATTAATTATTAAACGAAGCATAGCGCGAAGACAACACTGTCGCTGGCAGCCCACAGTATATTCCCGGATGTTGCAGAGCGACTACGAAACACCTGGATATACACAGACCATTAGGCCACACAATTTCTGACTGATCACGGTGACTTTGCGACCAAGCTGGAAACGCTTGGTCTTACGAACCTGGCCAGTTGCACATGCGAAAACAACGACGAAACCGCGGAACACGTCCTCTTCGATTGCGAGGAGTACGAATCAGAAAGCGCAGCCCTCCGCAACGCACTGGTGCAAGAAGGAATAACATGGCCACCAGAGCTGCGACAGCTCATAAGAATCCAGACCATAGATCATCTAGCCAGTACAGCTCGCACAATCCTACAGAGGAAGAAACGGAAATGGAAGATACGCAACGAAGGAGCACGAAGACGACCTAAGTAAGACATAAATCACATCCACACACATTCACGCATACACACGCATGCGCACGCACGCACGCTCTCGCACCCTGACGAGCCAAAGCAGGCGGCGGAATGGCGCCGTGGCTGTAGGGTCTATCGGCGAAGGCATTAGCTGGAGCCAACCTGTTCGGGATCGTGCTTATGCAGGCGGCCCTACCTCCTCGTGGTCCCCGCTGGACAGCGCTGGACGTTGCCACGCAGCGTCCAGGGCTGACTAAACGAGCCGCCTCCCCTTTCAGGGGTAGATGTCGAATGATTTCTCCGCAAGGGGAATGAGGGCAGGGTTTTNATTAAATATATTTCATATACCCTTACACATATTAGCAGCTACGCAGTTTATGGGGCTAAGAGGATGTACCGATGCNTTCCTAGCCCTAGCCCAGTACAACATTTACACTGGGCGACCCTTCGTGACTATTTAACTAGAAAGTAGGCTTAACGACATCAGGAAGGCGCGGCCGATATGGGGGGAACCTCGGGGTGCGGCACGAAGCCCGTTCGCGGAGCATTCGCCTAGACTAAATGTCGTTGGCAGCCGCCCGCTTTTTTCGAACTGTGATTGGACCGTGTCTCTTGATAAATCTCTGAATAACTCATTAACACAGCCGAATTTAGCATGTTCGCAAAGGAAAGTTTTTAACCTTAAGGATCGTTTATTTTATTTGGACACCCTATATATGTCATCGGGACCTGATGTTGGTTGCCGAAAAAAGTAGCAGGAAAGCAAAGTAAAAGAGGGAAAGCCAAATCGGAGGCTGGAAGACGTTCATTCGTTTGTAACGCATCAGTCAGTAAAATCTCAAGTAGCAAAATATTATTTTGATTTGAAAAACTTACCTTCTCATTTAACACATGCGTTATTGGTCTCAAAATCCTCCAATTCTTACACTTCATATATATTTTCAACAATATGGGTTTCGTCCGCATAGTTCCAAAGCTTCAAAGATCTTTTGAATGATTGTTGCAAACCAACCGTCCCACTTAAAATCGACCGCTGCTGTACTCGACATCTGAGGATTTATTTACATTGAAGCAAGTTGCAGACCATCTGAAAATGTGGTAGGTTTAAGTCTTTGCTTTAGTGGTATCGAAATTGCTTTAAAAATGCTGCAAGTAAAGTTATTGCTGTTGGTTACGAAAACATACAAGAATATGTTTATCTTTACAGCAACTGAACACCCGAACCTCGAGTTGTTTCATTGCAATTCAAAAGTTCAGTACTCTTTGATTAATATCTGAATCTAGTCGAAAAGTCGTTTTTGCATTACCTGGAAGATTAAAAACACTTGTAGCTTGCAAATCTAGCCGCGTAGTTGAAGGCTTAAAAAATGGGGAATAGAATATCCATATTTCGTTGGATAATAACGGACAAAACCGTCCTACGTCTGTAGTTAACTAGTCAAAGTTCACCAGAATTGTTGTAGTATCAGCGGGATGTTACTGTAAATAATTTACCCTGAGTATACGTAAATCACTACCCCATAATATTTCCGAAAAAAAGATCGAGCACCCGAGTGGCTGATGAAATCTTATTAATCTGAAAAACTTTGGCTGAAGAAAGACTTTGTGCACAATACAAAATACTCCTACTTGAAGATACAAGTCTAAACCTGTTAATAACATCGGGCATTCAGTTATGTTAACCTCGCGCTTGTAATCATAAAGATTAGAATTGATCAAACAAAATCACTGACGTATCATAAAAACAAAACGTTAGAAATATTTGACAATGTTCATAAATGTAAATTACAGCACGATGTTAATGTGCGCTACTGTCAGTGACATATTGTTACCTCGTGAGGGGAAAGTATTATAATCAACTGATGAACTGTTTGCCACTCAATTTATTAACACAACAAGAAAGCGAGATAATAATCTACAGTGCGTATAGGAGGGCGGTTCGCAATCGATCTACGCCGAAGAAGAAAATGTCAGCCCTTAAAATGGCAAGTGTTGAGGGAGAAAAAGATAATGATCGAAGTAAATAGTTACGGGAAGAGAGGCGAACCAATAATGCGGGAAAACTGAGAGAAAATTGAGAAGAGTGGGTGTACCGAATTAACAGGGCCTGAATAGAACTTGTAACCGAAGGGTAACCAGGCCCTCGCAAAACCTTGAATAAGATATTAACGACCGGAAACACTAGGGGAATTCTAATGAAAATATTAACCTGAAAAGCTTGAGAAAAGAAAAGATGAGAAAGTGAAGAGTCGTAACCGTCAGTGACACGTGCGGACCTGGTCGCCAAACGTGTACGAAAATGAAACTAGAAATAGAAGAGAAAAAGTAAGCTAATGAAAAATATTATCGAAATATGTCGCTCACGGTGATCAGGTGGCTATTGACGCACGCTACTCTCGGAATACATTTTTCACTGTAGAGATATATATTTATTTTACTTAAAGAACAATTTGTAATATGTTATAAGACGTAATGGAAAATTGCAATATTAAAATACTAAAACGTGAGCTTGTGTAATTGAACTATTATTTCTCGGCCAGTGCAACTTATTCTTTCTAGTGCGTCCAAAAATTTGATGAACATTTTTCCAATTCACAATTTATCTTGCCCAGCAGGTTTCATTCGTGACACATGTAATTCTACAATTAACAATTTACTTTAGTCATCATTTACCTTCTTTTATCAATTCCGAAACAATAAAAATTCCGTATTTGAATTCCACGATTACACAATTCTTTTCTGTTTTGTTCAAACCCATGAAATTCATTTCAAAGCGTGTAATTACTTTCTCCATTTATAACGTTTTAAAAAATGATTTAAACATTTGATGAAATTGTATTTTGAGTATCGTGTATTTGTAACAAAATCGTATTGGATTCTATGGAAATATTTAGCTAGCATTAGTGTTTTGCTATTTTACAAAAATTATTTGTAAATAATCTCATCAGAAATCGAATTAATAACAAGCAAAACTAGTTATTTCAATTACTAATAACAACACTAGAAAATCAACACAACACAATATTAATTATCCTAATAAAAAAATCACAAAGCTCCGCGATCAGATGGCCATTTCACACAACAATCAGTGCAGTAATTACTTCTTAACGTAAACTATTAATCTTCCGGGCTCTATTAGTCTACCTGCTTTTAATAAAACACTTCAACCCTTTAATTCTAATGCGCTCCCTCGAATGGAATAACAATATAAAGGAAGCACAGGAAGATCTTTCCTTTCCGAAGTCTAAATTGACTCTGAAAATACTGCCGTCGCGATAAAATTTCTGTCCCCCCCCTTTACCAAGAGAATGGGAAATTCTATGAAGAAAGCAGAAATAGAGAAAGTTCCTTGAGTTTGCAATTCTTTCCAGTTAAATGTACATAGTCCAACATTTTCTCAAGGGGTGCGAGTGGATTCGATCGATTGCCGGTGGGTGACAGCAATTTTCATACATTATTACGCATTTCTATAGAAAGCTGACACGCTAGAAATTTGAGAGGAAAATGTAATGCTATGAATAACATATGTGGCGAGGTGTAATCGAACGTTTCTTCGAGTTTTGCATTCAGACGTGCTTCGACAGTCAACAGAAGATGAACGTGTTCGACAAACGGTACTGCACTTATCGGTTCCTGATGTCCTCTGTAGGACTTTGGCCTTACCACGAGTCTGTCTACAGAGCAATTCAAAGGATGATACTCTCTGGGTTTCTATTGAGTTGCCTAATATATCAGGTGATGTAGATTTTTACCTCCTATACATGTATTTTTGCTCTGTATACGTTGTGCTATTTTAATAGTCGCTACTTGCTACAAGGTATTATTGTATTTCATTTTCTTAATGTGTATTATAATTTATTATTACTATATTAATAATTTATATATATTACAACTTTATTCTGCTAACATATATAATGGACTTGTGTGGGTTATTTGAAATTACGTTTAATGATATAGTAGCAAAATGGAAACGTTTCTCCGCTCTTGAAATGAAGTACGCAACAGTAACGGTATTTTTAAATAACTTAAACAAAAAAAAAATATGTAGCCACATTATAATTGTGAATTCTACTTCTGATTTCCAACTTTTGAAAAGAAATTTGACATTTTGAATGCTGATAGCAATATACTTAGGAGAGATCATATTTTCAGACACTATCGGTTTTAAGATCTGAAATTACTGTACAACGACGTATTTCGCTGTTTTCTGTGAGCATAGGGATGCTCCTGTGTTTGGTACGATACGTTTCATTTATCTGTAATCTTCCAGTGGTAAGTGGGTCGTAAAAATCACAATTATTTAAGATTCAGCATGAAAGGAGAACACTTCTATATATTTTCGGATCTGAATACAGATTAAATTTTTCTTTGATCTCATACAAACGGAGGAAGACATGTTAGAAGATTCGAATGAGGTACAGCTGCTGGTGAGATGTTTCGAAAATTCAAATCGTATAATGTTCTTCTTTCTTTGTAAGAAAATATTCAATATCCTGTTTCAAAAACTTAATTTTATGACTACTAACCAATCTGGGTGCAAAGGACTAACTCAAGTACTGATAATGATTTTTAACTTTAGGGGTGTGTCTTGCGGGAATCATGTTCTTTGCGACGCAGGTATTTACACCACCGATATTAGATTTGGTAATGCCCCTGAACGAATCTCGAACTCGTTATCTTAGTTACTTTGCTGGAGCTTTAAGTGAGCGACCTATGTACCTTGATACAATATCCTTGGTGTTTCTGTTCTGTAGTGCGATTGGGTCAATCTTTCTAGTGTGTACAGAATCGACACTATCTGTTTTGGCTCATTACACGTGCGGATTGTTCAAAATAGCTAGGTATGGTCGAAACTTATATACGTGTTTATTAATTTTTACATTGTAGAATATCACTGAAATCGTTGAATTAAAATCTGGGCAAACCAAATTGTTCTATAGGCTGTATAGAAGAGTTTTCAATTTCTGTTTCTGAACAGATTACACACTTGCACGTTCGCCGTTATAGTATGTGTCAATGTTGTGCACTAGTTCATATGATACGATAAAACATGTAATATTAGGATTGATCTTAATTATAAAAAATATTTAGAAAATAGAAGAAACGAAGTTAAATAGTCTGGTTTATTCGCTGATAGAATTTAAGTATACGTTAACCAGATTCTTATTTGCCTTTCCGATCACTTAATTTTTACACATGTATATGTATATCGTGCCTCGTATAACAATTTCTTCGCGGACAGCTAATTGAGCAGAACCACTTTACTCGACTAGTAACTAAGTTTTCTTCGCTCGGAGTTTATTAATAAGTTTTTCTTCATTCTAGCTATCGAGTACAAAATGCAATTAAAAGAGTTGCAAAATCCAATTCCTTGTCGAAGCAAATAAACTCGAATTACAGCGACTTTCATCGAGCTGTCGACATTCATGTGAGAGCCACTATGTTAGTAGCCTAATTACTAATCGTTAGTTGATCATAAATGGCTATGTTAATAGTACTCTGTTTCCGACACGCGTTTTGTCTGTGATTACCGGCAATTGATGGGGAATTTCTTTACTGTACCAAGATATATCAATATCGCTGTAGGCAACATGTTAACATATTATCTGATAGCGAGTTTACTTGTCGTGATTTCGTTTGCTGTGTGTTTACATCGAGTGAGTATCTTTTCATAGATGCATAATACAGTAATGAAAATAACAACGTACCAACATTTTTAGTTCCATTGTGTTCTAAATTAAATGTAGAAGTTCAGTCAAACTTATCGTAACATTTCGTAGCTATTTTTAGCGGTAATGTATATGAACGATGTAAAAGAAGTCTCCTCCAGCATTACATTTGTTACCTTTCACGTAATGTTCATGTATTTGAACAATTACTGTGGACAGCTAGTAATTGACAATAGTCTCGACGTCTTTAAACAATCGTAAGTTTCACATACCTTATATACCTACACCATTTATTAATTCGTTATTCGTTATTAATTCNTGTTACTTTTCTTAACGCAGGTCCTCATACTACTTTGATTAAAAAGTTCGTAGAATTAAATCAGCAACATTCGATGCTTCAATTTTCCTCCAAATTAATGGTACCGTCTTTAAAATTGTCCCCTTCCGAATGGACACACTTGCTCCTGCGACGTTTCCACTGCTCGGAGCGGTGTTAGAAATATTTTTGGAAATCCTGTTCAGGACTCTCATTGCTACCCGCTTCATGGTTCCAATGTACTCCAGATGTCTTCCCCGCATGACATTTTTTATCTTTGGAAATAAAAAAAATGCACGGGGCTACATTAGATGAATACGAAGGATGATCAAGGACGATCATGTTAAAACGAGAGAGAAATTTAAACACACACACGTGTCGATAGGAAGGCTGGTGGATTATCGTGGTGAAGAACCCACTGATTTCCTTTCCGCACTTTTGGTCTGAGCCGGCGTATGCGATTTGATAGAGATGTAAGAACAACAGCGTAAAATGCAGCATTAATTCTGCCTCCATGTGGTATTCGTAATGTACCCAATCTATAACGTCAAAAAATGCAATCAACATGTACACAGTAGAAGTTCTGATTCTTTTTGCTTTCTTCGGTCGCGGTTCATTCATCCCTTTCTNAATCGAGGTTGAATTGCAGACTGTTAATGGTTACTATATTTCAGATGATGAGTACGTCTTTCTCGTATTTCACCATGATGTACTCGCTGCAGTAGAATTTGTAAAGTACATCGGATGTGACGTTAGTTGTTAATAGTAGAATGTACTGATACTACTGTGTTCACAACATAGTGAAACAATGGTTTTGGTTATCTTGCCTTGCAATACGCAAATCTTACAGAAATTAGCGCTCCATACTCTTGACCCACACGACACTTAATTTCATGTACTTGTAGCGAGCGAAGCCTCTCGAGTGGAAGTCATTTGCATTAACACATATTGTGCGTGACACCACTCGAGGGGCTAAAGTAAATAGGGCCACAAAACGGTTCGCGTGATGGGTGCATCGGCGGGGATGAGGGACACGGATTGGTCAATGACAATTTTCCGAGTGAGACGTTGAAGGTGGTGAATACTGTCCGATTGGTGTACAAAAACAAAGCTAACGAAAATACGCCTCCAAGTCGACGGTCACTCTCAAGTACCGATAAACCCTTGAGTGACGCGCGCAGGAAATCCGTATCCCCCTTGACAATACCACAGCAGGTAATAAATTTGGGAGACGTTACGAAGCCGTTGAAACATGCTAAACTAAACAAGTGTGGGCAAATCTGACATGCAGTTGATGACAATAAACAAGCAAAGTGGAAATACGAAGAGCTAAGGTGCCCGATGGCCTCCCAATTTTATGACCGCTTGTGAAAGGAAAAAACTAAAGTGGCTAGGCCAGCATCTGGCTAGAAACTAATAGTGCTGGCGCGAACAACTTTCTTACTTACAAGAGCGGTAACTACTATTCTTTTGGAAGTGGATTGAAAGCGTGAAGAGCTTACATCTATCTCTTGTGAGAGATGTTCGTTGCATTATCTGTAAAAACTATTATTTCAGCATAAATTAAAATGATATATCCGATGAGTATTTTTATAAATTGTTACAACTCCTTGATAACAAGTGTAAAGTAATTAACGGAAACATATTTAGTTATTCGTGTTGCGTAACGAAGGTCATGACCCTCTCGTTATTTATGTCATTAGAGTATATTGATTTTATTCTCCTGTTGCGTTTCCTCTATAACATGCTGTTCCACCCATTGATGGGAAATCAATACATTCCTTGGCAGACTAATGCACATCCGTTTCACATAAATACTGCTTTCTCTCCTTTCAACTTATTAAAATGAATATTCATTAATCTCGATTTACTTTTTAAAATGTTTTTTAGTATTGCACGTTTCATTTGGAGTATAGTAGTAAAACAGCAGTATGTTGAAACAGTATGTGTGATTTTTTTTTTTTTTTTCTTTAATCTTCCTCAATTTTTGAATTTCACATTATACGAGTATCTTTTAAACCTCGTTTCTATATTTTCTGAATTATTATTTAAATATTTCTTGCACATTTTATGTATATTTAATTCATTTTGATTCAATATTTAATCTATATTTAGTGTATATGAAAACAACATCTAGATTTAATATCTTTTTCATATCAAAAGGTGTGGCTTAAAAAATGATATTTCAAAATTTAAAAAAACTACTTAACCAATATTTTGTGCAACTAAGAGATATTCTTTCGAAACGTTGAATAAATCTTGATTTTATATTTAGGAAAAAATATCTATTTTAAACATTGTATAAATGTTAACGCCATCTTCGGAAAAAAATATTTAGTTGCAAACATTGAATACACATTTTACATGCATATTTTACATGTTGTAAAATATATATAGTTATTACTTAATTTATAAGAAATGTTATGAATAATAAATATATTAAAATGATATTGAGCTACTTTTTAGTATTGGACGAACGCGCATTTAATATTTTATGCTACTAATGTAAAGCAGGGATGACATATTGTTTTGAATATGATTACGTGATCTTCGAAGACAAGAATGATCCAGCTTATATGGAAAGAGAAAGTCAAGAATATTTGTACCCTTGAGAGTTGGAAAGAAGTCCTGCGGACGGAATGCGGGCCTAATTGATTATAGTAAAAAATGCACGCTTCCTTCTCTCACGCATTTTCAGATCTCTTTTCCAAGCCGTACGTAAGACCTCACGCCTTTGAACCGCCCCGTGAGACTTCTTTCCAGCTCACAACAGTATTTATGAGCAATTTAAAAAATGAGTACATTGCACTTTACTTACAGTCAAAATAATAAATTATTATACAAGTAAAAGAATCCGTTACAAATATGATTAAATACATATATAATTTAGATTAATGAAAAATGTTTTAGAAACATCACACTTTCTTCACATTTTCCATAATTGCATAACATCATAAAAAATGTTTTAACTTTAATCTTGGAATTAATGTATGATTGGATCATAAATATAGGGACTGTTACGTTTCAAGGAGTAAGGTCATAACTCTCATAATACGTTTACTGTGTCACCATGTTATATCGATTTTCCCTTGCACGCTTCGTGTTCCCCATAACTTACTTTTGCATCCTCTTAGGAACGATCGATATTTCCTGGCACACGAAAAGCAACTTTTTTAAAATAAATTTTTGTTCCATTTTTTTCTTTACTTTAGCAAATCCATGTGAAAGTAATAAACTGTATATTACACTTTTTTAATATGTCATTGTGGGATTGGAAGATTTTGAGACCAAAGACACATGTAAGATAGCATAAGATATATTTGATCAAATTGAAAGGAGATTTAAATAATCTATGCTATGTACACTACTCAATACATTGCGATACTACAGCGTTCTACGCTGTATTTTCCTACGCAATTCTATTCTGCTTTTCCAGTTCCGATCACTTCAAATTTTTAATCCACACTGCCTACTTTTCGTTCGTTCACCACCCTCGTCACCAGTCATCCGATTTCTCTTTTCATTCGTGTTGTTAATCCTAATAATTGACTTAAAACTAACTTTGAAACGATGGGAAACTAGTCCGCAGGCCATCGCCACTCGTCTGCAAACCAATCGTGTCCAAAATAGTTTGGTCATAAATTAATTACACTTAACGCTAGAACCACATTGTGGCGTCCTCGAGGACTCTATCAAACTTTGATCGTCTCTAAACAAGCATAAGTAAACATTAGTGTATTGAAGACTTTGTATATCCTCCTAATTATGTTCAAATTTAGGAAATAACAGAAAAAAGAAAATTTTTTGTTGATTTTGAAATCGAAGAAATGTCCTTGTAGTTTAAATAAATAAATTTCTTTTTTATTTTAGTACTTTAAATAAACACAAAGCAATGTAATCATCATTTAACAAAGCATATAAAGCAGAATAAAAGAAGAATTATGCGAAAATCATCAATAATATCAAATTTATCTAAGATATCTTTTGGAATAAAAATTTCTAAAACCAACAAATCGATCATTTTACAAAATCAGAGAACTGAAAATTCTCAGCTTAAGTCAAGTACAGTGCCTCGCGCTCATAATCGTACACTCTATAAAAGAAAATAACTTTTTTAATGCGACAAAATGACTTGAATTCTTTTGAAAAGTTAGAAGGATTAATTTGATAAATAATGTGTAAAAAAAATATTTTTTTAAAGAAATTGGTCCAAATCGCGGAAAAAAGAGTAAGGGTTATTTTTAACAACTCTTGTTATTTTTCTAACTGTAATGAAAGCTAAAAAAAATAGGTTTTTCAGATGTACATATGTCAGTTATACATTGCATATATACATAATAGCACTGTTGTGCGCCATAAACGATTTAAAATCTTAAAAATCGCAATTTTTTATAACATTTGGCAAATAACTGAAGCAAATACAAATAGCGCTACATCTTTTATGCCTGCCACTTGCTTCTGTATCGAACGATTTCGATAAAATTACAGCATATGCACAATGTAGGTTTTAAATCCTCATTTCGGGCTCAGATGAAACAGTTGTAAAAAGTGACCAATAGTATTTTCGTCGCCACGGCGATAAATTGCAATATATTCCAAAACTTTTTTTACACATCATCTAGCATACCAACCCTTCTAACTTCTCAAAACAACTCAACTCGCTTGATCGAATTTAGAACAAGTTATTCTTCTTTAAAAAGTGTATGATTTTGAATGTGAGCCACTTTATATTTAACTATATTTTCTCAAAAAATCACTAAGCACACTCTGCAACCTTTACTAAATCAAAATTTGACTCTCTAATTCCTCAGTGTTTTTCGTTAATAACTCGTTAACAAAGCCGAATTTGACTTTTCGCAAAAGAAAAAGTTGCTTGAAATCATCTCAGGAACCATCCATTTCTGACTCTTTCACAATGTCTGGACACTCTGTGTATACTATGTATGAACAAAAAATAGAAGTTAGGTTTGGATTAGATCATTCCAGCCGACCGCAAAGTGGCAGTCAACGCATACCTCCACGTACTTAGTTCCACAATTGGGCGCACAATTGATGGTAGAATTCACGATAGCGATACAGACAGTTTTCTGCAAATAATTCAGAAACTTGGATCGAGCGGCGGTAACATGTATCAGAAAAAGTTACTCAGAATCATGTCCCAGACAACATATTTAAATGCGATCGAAATCTGTGAGGAGTACAGACTTCTAGCTAATTATCAAGTTTTCCCTTCCAATTATGTTATACACAACAGATGAGACCGAAATATCTGCATTCCATTCATTCAATACCTAAAAATTTTAAAACTTTATTAGTTCTGCATATTACAAGAAGAGAATGAGAAAATAAAAGAATGCAACATGATGCACACCACGCAACCTTTGAAACAGCGCCGACGAAACACAGTAAAACTAATATAAAAGAGTTTACGTTTGTGTGGACTTCGGCAGACAGAAGGGGATATCGAGAAAACCCTGGCACGATATTAAGTGTAATTTCGCTTCTAATGTATTCTTTTCACCTTCTCGGCGCAAAAAAAAAAAAAAAACCTGCGGCTATCGACCCTTGCAAATTGTCCGTCCCGTCAATCATTTCTTCCACCTCCTGCAATATTTTACTGTAAATTCGAAAACGGAGGTGGTAGCATCTTCGACCGATCGATCCAGTCGCAAACGGTCTCCAGACTTCGTGCGGGACAGACGTGTTTCGAAAGATTCAACTATGTGCAGCGCAACAAACTTTTGCTGCTCTTCGGACTTTATCCAAATTTAGTAAAATTTTTCGGATCTTTCTGATTGTCTCGTTCAATACGGTATACTTAACTTATATTCTGCTCCAAGTGATTATTTTATAAGTACTGATAATTTAAATTGCAACATGCTGTGCTGAAATATATCGTGTGTGAAGTGCTCTCGTGCAAATTGAAGTGAATCAACTGTACGTGCTGGATTTATGGGCCGTTAACTTTCAGAATTGTGTCACTGCATGGGATGCATGTAACACTTGACGAAGACATGAAAACCTTTCGTGCTAAACTAATACTTCCCGCAGGGTGTAATTCGCAATACTGAGTATTCAAGTTACATATATATGTAAAGCACTTTGCGTGCAAGTTGTGTGTTTGCTTCAACCGCTGCCGACGGTGACAGAGTTACAGTTGTGCAGTCATCGGCTGCCCTATACCCTGTGCATAGGACAGCGATTTTTTTTAATCCTTTAAGTGCCGAACAGCGCGATCGCATTTCAGTTCAGTACCCGAAAATGTCTGGTTGTCGATCCGCAGCGTTGAACTGACTACACGATCGAAGTTTGTCGATGCTTATTGTTACTATTACCGTCTAGAGATACTGTACTAAATTGAAATATTTGCCTTCAGAAGCTTAGGAACTGGTGTTACAGAAATATTTTAATTATTCTGTAGAAGTGTAAGTAAAAAAATTCAGATCTACTGCTCGTAAGCTAAGAAATAGCATAATAGTACCTCTTAATATTTTTCGATATGAAATGAATGAAGCGTGATCGCGCTACTTGGGATTTTCCAATCAGATTTTTGCAAAGGTCTGTAATACTCAAACGTTTAAACGTTGCAATTAACAAAAGCGTGCGACATGTCATGTCGCTTTATATATATAATGTGATCATTCATTTGAAGTACGCCATTCACAATGGATGGAACTGTAGAAAAGGGGGCTCCTTTCCTATTTCAATGATTTATACGTTATAATCCAAAACATTTTGAATAAGATTTTCCTTTGCATATAAGCTGCGGTCTGATTTAGTTTCCGAGATATTCGTGGAGAATTGTTGCTACTACTGCGTTGAATTTTGCCCGTAGCTGTGCGTCTGCGGCAGAGTTTGCGTCACGATTAGTTGCCGGCTGTTTGCCGCTCATCTTCTGTGTATGTAATATGACACAAATAATTTTTCTACAGTAAGACCTCGCTTAAAACAGGGGATACGTTCCAATAAGTTTCAGCGCCAAATGAAACAGCGTCAAACGAGGTCATCTTAACACGTAAGTAATGAAGATAAATCAAGCAGAACAGAGAATACGAAAATTTATCAGGTTTATTTGTTTTATTCTGTAACATTTATTGTTAAACACTTTTTTATTCCATTACTTATAGATTTATTTATTGCTAATATCGACTTTTATTCATAAAACATTCGTGCAAATAAAAAAATAGTTTAGATAAAGTTATGTAGGGGTGAAAGGTTCGAGGTGCGTGTGGGTGGTCGGACGGGGTCATCCGCGACAGGATGGCGCCAGTATGTTTGGAAAACGGGGTGACTGCGAGGGAAAATCTCGAGTGGATGGAAGAGTGTTTGGAACTGAGCGATCGAACCGTGTGAACGAAGTGATTTTGAAAATGAGTACGTGACTGCGTGGGTTCGGACTATGGATGCAAGGATTCGGGTGCGAGAGAAAAAGGATGCGTGTGTGTAAGAAAGATAGAGTGACTGAGAGTGAAAATAAAAGGGCGTGAATGTTCGGGGCGAAAAGAGTTTTGAACGAGTGTTGCGAGAGGACGGAGTGTGGCGAGATTAAAACAGTCGGTCGGAAGTGTAATCCAGATTTAATAAACTATTATATATTATTCCTACAATTATCCTGTGTATAGTTGAAATTCCTACAGTTATGTTTGGAATGAGGAAGGTATTTCCTCATTTGACATTTTTTGTTTTTTTGTGAAGAAGTCATCTAACAACGTTTGCCTTTTCGTGTTTCGTTTAACAAGCAGTTGTCGATACCAAGTCATCGCATCGATGACACTTCACTTTGCTTTTAAACTTCCATCAAAATTGATATTATTTTGTATAGACCGATCCATAATTTTCGTTTCAGTGACTAGACTTTTTTTTAGAAAATCCGTTGAAAGTTTCTTTCGCTCCTCATCTTCAGAAATGGAAATTTCGTCAAATTCGTGCAATTGTTGTTCTACTAATTCTTCAAGACTACCGTTGGAAAGATTTTCACTATCTTGCAGATTTATATTATCGAACCCTGTTTCACTAGTTAACTCGACAACTTTGTCGACATAAAGAATGGATTCTCTTGCGTCAACATCCTGGCTTAGCTCCGGCAATACATTCTTGTATACTCCTTTCAAACATTCCTCGGTCGCCTCGTACCAAGAAAGATTGATGTTATCTACAGCATCCATGATACTGAAGTTCTTTAAAAAATCTCTAATGGATTGTTTATCTTCTCCATCGGTTTTATCAACCAGTTGTCAGAATATGTCCGCCGCAGATAATAAGCTTTAAAATTTGATATTAAGCCTTGATCCATTGGTTGGATTAATGAAGTTGTATTTCGCGACATGAAAACTACTTCTAGTGGAATGCATGTTGTTAAGTCTGACAAATGCGTTGAATGGCTTGGAGCATTAGCAATCAAAAGTAAAGCTTTCGGTTCTGGCGTTTTAAATTCGCAGTAGCGTCGAACAGACAGGCAAATATGTTTCGGTGTTGAGTTGTGAAAGCACCGTATAATTTATAACGGTTTTGACAGAAGATTCGAAATAATAAATCGTATATATCATCACACTTAATTTTATTAATGCGTGCGTTTCTTTTGGTGGCACAAAGGCGACTCCACGAATCACATATCTTTAAAACAAATGAGAAACGCACAAGCGTGCGTCGCGCACACACCCACAATCCTCACATGTATAGGCACATGTCGATAATGTATAACACGGTTGTCTAACGTTTTCTTACAGGTTTGAATTTTAATCAGCACGGTTTATGACGTGGCAGGCTAGAAACAGTTACTTTTTGGGTACCATCTGGTTAACAGATTTTCGATGGTATGTGAAAGTTTTGCGTCCGAATAGCGGTGCCATGCCATAAACCGGGAAATGCCAAGGGGTGAATTGGTGCGACGGAAAACGGTTTTCGTCAACCAGGAAGGCAGCGTGGAGATTTTTGGATAAACTCACGTTAGCACCTCGCTGCCCACCACCTCCGTAAGAAGGACACAGTTCCCCTTCCAAAAGATAGCACGCCAACGGCGCACTGGAAGGAAGGAGTTGCGGCTATATAGCCAGGTGAAAATTGCGCCCCAAGAGACATTTTTTTGGCCAACATTCCGATAGACACTTGTATAGACAGAGTAGGAACGTATAAAAATTTTTGTTTATATATTAAAGTACCTACAATACAATTTTTCTTGAATACATCAATTACAGTCCACTCCATTTTTGATTAGAATTCATTAAGTTGAATTCGCCGCGTCGTTTAATCGTTGCTAAATACGGTCGACGCTGTGACGCATAAATATTCGGTAAACTAATTCTGGAAGATTTTCATAGTGATCTATGACTTTTTATTGGGCTTTCAAATTACTGGTAAAGATGATTTTGAAATTCCCTTCATTAGTCTTGGGATATTGGAATGATTAACAAGCAGTGGTTTTAATTAGCGTTACGACACAGTAGAAGCGTTAAACGATGTTTTGCAGCTTTAAATTCTGGTGCTTGCTTTTCTTCACGGGATAAAAATGTACGTTTTAGCATTTTCTTCCAAATCAGGTCCGTTTCATCAACACTGAAAACTAATTCAGGAAGATACTTCCCTCGTTCAACGATTGCTATTAATGTCGTTGGTAATGCAGCAGCTGTTTTTCTATCTCCACTTGCCGCTTCTCCAAAGCTTTACAACAAAAGATTTCTTTTCTTTTTTGTTGTTTTAAGTTGAACTTTTAGATATTAATATTACAGATAGCAGCACATTTTTTGTATTCTGTAGAATGCAGCGAGAATATTTCCATACTATAGAGTCTTTATTTAAATATATAGTTTATAAACGTTTAATTATTAGGAATAAAGTTTAGGTGAGCGACTATGACGCGCAATAATATACTATCAATCTTACACTAATTCTTTAACCACGCAATACACTCATTCGACGCTCTCTCAACACTCTGTTCAACTCTATTCAACACTCTACACACTCTCTCAACACTCTCTTCCACTCTCCGTTCAACACTCTTCAACTCTACTCTACGCTCTGTCCAGCTCTCTTCAACTTTCCGTTCAACACTGTTCCACGTTCCGTCCAACTCTGCCTACGCCTCGACCCATCGTCCGTCCGTTGGGTCCGGTCCCCGTCCGTTACGCCTTTATTGCCCTACATAAATTACAAGTCCTTAAAACTACGATACTACAATACACACGCTGTCATACCTTATACTCATAACTACCTTCATGCTGAAATACGGCGTATTGGTATATTAATAACGCAAATAAATACAAAAATTTTTATCGATAACGTTCGATCCGTTCTAATCTATAGGTAAACAATATTAAATTATAATTTAAGGGTATAATTTTAAATAACAATACCTTAAATAGAGAATGAATTAAATTGACCTGCACTGAATGAATTAAAATTTATAACAATTGTAATACGGTGACTAGCACGAAAATACGTACAAATGCTTCTAAAAATTTCAACGAAATTATTTTTAGTTTGTTAATTGTAGACGTATTTGTGCCGAATGTTGTACTGTTAGTCGATACTTATCCTTTGTATTCCAATTGTGGCTTTGCAAATGTTACATACTCATCATAATAATATTAATCCAATAGTAAGTAGTACGCATTTTGCGCGATCAAATGAATGCGAACGCAACTCAACACTGATATGTACTTTTTATTTGTATAATAATAAAAATTATTACGTAGAATAAAGTAATACGTGAACTAAAGTGGCTGCGTCTTTATGGGACAAATAAAACGTGTTACACTTAGCTGTAGTATATGAAGTACGCCACTGTTCTTGGCGAGATGTGAGTCGTGCTTGTTATCGTAGTAAAGGTGCCGCGAACTAGTTGATGGAGGAAATGGTGAGATGTGTTTCTTTTCACTATGAACTGAAATATGCTAGTCTCCTCAAGACAAATGAAAAGTGTTACTTTTCTTAACGCAGGTCCTCATACTACTTTGATTAAAAAGTTCGTAGAATTAAATCAGCAACATTCGATGCTTCAATTTTCCTCCAAATTAATGGTACCGTCTTTAAAATTGTCCCCTTCCGAATGGACACACTTGCTCCTGCGACGTTTCCACTGCTCGGAGCGGTGTTAGAAATATTTTTGGAAATCCTGTTCAGGACTCTCATTGCTACCCGCTTCATGGTTCCAATGTACTCCAGATGTCTTCCCCGCATGACATTTTTTATCTTTGGAAATAAAAAAAATGCACGGGGCTACATTAGATGAATACGAAGGATGATCAAGGACGATCATGTTAAAACGAGAGAGAAATTTAAACACACACACGTGTCGATAGGAAGGCTGGTGGATTATCGTGGTGAAGAACCCACTGATTTCCTTTCCGCACTTTTGGTCTGAGCCGGCGTATGCGATTTGATAGAGATGTAAGAACAACAGCGTAAAATGCAGCATTAATTCTGCCTCCATGTGGTATTCGTAATGTACCCAATCTATAACGTCAAAAAATGCAATCAACATGTACACAGTAGAAGTTCTGATTCTTTTTGCTTTCTTCGGTCGCGGTTCATTCACCCCTTTCCACTCGTCACTCTGCCTTTTTATTCACACTACCTATTTGAGGATCATTTGTGTACACCTGCGATCCACCACCCGCTATCAATCTTCGCATCACGGAAGACGTTGCAATTTTTGGTTCGCTGAGAGCCACCAACATTTTTTAAGCTGTGCGATGACCGAAAGAAATATGGGCAACTAAAGACGTTGCGATAAACGAACGGCCTATCGTAGACTCGTGAAATTTAACTCGTTTATAAATAATACTATAAAAAGCATTACTATATCAATTAGATTGCCGCAGCATTTCTGAACTGATAGTAAAAAAAGTATTCTATATGTAAGAGTCGCCACTACCTGCGACGGGACGGCGCCAGTAGATGGGCCTCTCAAGTGGTGGTGTGAATGTATTTATGGTTGCGAGTGAGAATGATCCGGGTATGTTTGGAAAAGTGTGACCGTGGACGAATCTTGGGTGGTCGAAAGAATGTTTGCGAAAAGTGGCTGGGTTATGTCTAGTGTATGTTTGAAACCGAGAAACTGGGCCGTGGGAATGAAGTCTACGTGACTGCGTGATTGGAAGGGATGGATGCGAAGATTTTGAGTGCGAGTGAAAAAGGAATATATGTGGAAAAAAGATAGAGCGATTGAGGGATGTGCATTTAAGCGAGTGAATGTTCGGGGCGCGGGAGATTGTGTGGCAAGAGGGCAGTAAGGAAAGAGAGTAGCGAAGAGAGACATAGAGTGATTAAGAGTATTGTTTTAGTATTGTTAAACTTCAGTATTATTATTTTTTATTGTTTATTTAATAAAACCAAATAATTCCCACGCGCCAGAGCTCGATTATTCTGACAGAGACTTAAGAAAGTGTTAGTGACTTCCGTGTCTTCCGTACTTCTGTTTCTTCCGTACTTCCGTATCTTCCGTTTTTTCCGTTTTTTCCGTATTTTCGTCTCTCTCTCTTTTTTTTCTCCCTTACATATATACTTTTTGAACAAATTAGTATGCATGTGACCTTCGTATTGAAATTCTTGGCACCAGAAATCATGGAGAACCTATTCATGTTCATCGATAATTTCCCCACGGTAATAAAATTAGTTTACCAAATCTGTTTCGTATCTGCAATTCTGACTTATAGTTTTCATTTCCGTCAAAAAACTTGAATATGATAATCGAGGCTATTCGTCTAGCTTACGAATATCTGATGGTACTTGACTCGACTTAAATGATCGAAATCAAAGATCTTTAAATGAGTCTCAGACAAGCATGATTGAATCACTATTAACAGTTTATTCATATTTGCCAGCATTGCATAATATCATGAAAAATGCTTTAATTTTAATATCGAAGTTAATATGTTATCGGATCATAAAATTAAAGATCGCTTCAAAAAGTAAGGTCCAGATCCTCCCTTATAATACATCTATTGCGCCACGAGGTTGCATCGATTATCCATGTATGCTGCATGTTCCCCGTAACATACATTTCCAGTTTCTTAGGAGCGATCGATATCTCCTAGCACACTATCTTAAGAAATTCTCGTTCCACACTTTTCTTTCTCTTAGCAAATCTATTAAAAACAATCAACTCTATTTTAGCCATTTTTAATATATCGTTACTTTCGTACCTGAAAAGAACATTTGACATACAACACAATTTTTTAGGTAATTGAACAATGTGTGCCGTAAAACGCAGTTCTGTATGGAATCTAATTTCACGTAAATACTAAACGGTCACTATTTGTTAACGACTGTAATAAAGTTAATTGAAATTTTGTAAAATATTTCCAGTGTAAATATGTACAGCCAAATGCAAAGACGAAACAAGTCTTCTGAATGAAAATATATCAATCGTGTTATAAAATTGATGAACTGTGAGCTCTCATTTCAAGTGAAATATGTTTAATTATCCTTTTTTGTAACCTTTATGGAAACGAATCTCCATTAACTGAGTGCCATCACGACCTGTCAGAAAAGTTTTATTTTACCTAACAGATCCAATCACCACTATTCGAGGTATTTAATGGTGACATTCTAGCCTTATGGTGTTTGCACGTAGTGTACCAATCAATAGAAACTCACGAGACTACCTTAGATGCTGGAAATAGTATAACTTAATGAAGTGACGAATTTTTCCGGTAAAATGTTCGCTACAACTGTTTTTCGTTAATCTCTTGTTTCTTCGTTAGCGTATCACCTACTTGAGCTCACGCTTAAATTTTCCGGTTACTAATCAGATTGTATAATAAATATCGTCAGGATACTTTCAGACACCCTTAGCACGTCATTTTTTTATCGAAATAGGAACAAAGGCGATTCATACATGGACATTAGGAAGATCAAATGCGTCAATTGTACGAAATTTACGCATCGTTCACCTTCTGCAATGTTTTTCTACAATCGTAAAAACAGAGATGTTAACGCTGTTAATCGCAAATATTGTTCAGATTTCATGCGAGAATGACGTGTTTCAGGAGGTTTGATTACCTGCTGAACAAGGAATTTTTGGTGCTCTTTAAATTCTGCCCGACTGTTCATAAAAATATTTAGACGTTTCGAATTGCCTTCATGTACACGGTATATATAATTGACATTTCACTATATTCGCGCGTACGTACGATGATCCTGCTCGCGATGGACCAAACAATGTACGCGGTGTCGCGTTGCGCTCACGCGGAAGCGCGTGCTTCCTCGTCGGGATCATAAAGCTCGACTTAACCCGATATGGTGCACGAGCACTTTGCGACTGTTATCCGTTAAATTAATCAGGAATAACCTATTTGACTACGATACGAAGTCCCGACCGATTGACTTACAAAGGCGCGAGCAATTTGCGTTGAATGCTCGAACGTTAGCACCCGTTGCTCGATTTCGAATACCTTACAAGAATGAGCAAGTCTGTGTGTTGACCGTGAAAGATGGTCGAACGCAAGATCGAATGTCTTACTCAACCGATAGTAAGAACGAATGCAAGACTTAGTCGACCGCGGACGATTGTCGACGTATGTGTTTTTCGAGCGATAGAGAAAACGAATCTATATTGCTCGAACGATCGAATGAATCTGTGTGTACCTCGTACGATTGTTAGAATGAATCTATCTCCTCTTCCGAGTATTCGAAACGATGACACTTGGAAGGGCAAGGAAGCACGTTAATTGGTTTTCACTCACATTAGTTAATCTGCCAATCAATGTGCTTCTCTGACATGGCAACTACCCTTCCACTGCGCTCTGAGCGCGTTTGTCCCTGGAAAGGGTAGGCCGATGCCAGGTAGCGACGCGAGGACCACGACGGTTTGGCAACGCAGCGGTATTTCTATCAGGTTAGCACGTTTTAGAAAGGGCACCGCGCGAAGTTCCGTTTCTAATTAACCTTTAAGAAAGACAAAGTTTATGACACGTATTTGCTATTGAGGAGGAAAACAAAATGACTAATTGCCTTGGACGAAAAAGGTCAAACAGTAAGGATCGAACTGTTCTATCGTCTTTCCTCAAAAATAGCCTTTCCATAAATACCCGTGGTTACCGTGGTTGGTCGATCGGGTTTTGTAGGGTATTTCCAGGTGGTGCGCCGACAAATGATTGAATGATAGTTAATTCAAAAACTAACTAAGTCTATATTTCCAGTGTGTACAATGTTCTAATTCTAGGTTGTGTTTTAGTCAAGTCTAAGCGAGGTGTTACTGGATTCTGAATTCTACAAACTATGTACAAGCGCACGATGCCTCGGAAGAGGTGCATCGGCAGGGATGAGAGACACGGATTGGTCAATGACAATTTTCCGAGTGAGACGTTGGAGGTGGTGAATACTATCCGATTGGTGTACAAAAACAAAGCTAACGAAAATACGCCTTCAAGTCGACGGTCACTCTCAAGTACCGATAGACCCTTGAGTGACGCGCGCGGGAAATCCGTGTCCCCCTTGACAATACCGCAGCAGGTAATAAATTTGGGAGACGCTCCGAGGCCGTTGAAACATGCTAAACTAAACAAGTGTGGGCAATCTGGCATGCAGCTGATGACAATAAACAGGAAAAAGTGAAAATACGAAGAGCTAAGGTGCCCGATGGCCTCCCAGATTTATGACCGCTTGTGAACGGAAAAACTAAAGTCGCTAGGCCCGAATCTGGCTAGAAAATAGTAGCGCTGATTGAATAGCCTATCCTAAACAATAAGTGTTTGTCATAAACTAGCCAAACGAAATTCTCACGTATTGTTCCTACGGACGGAACACACCATCAGTAATGAGTTTACAAATCTTGTTAATTGTCAAGTATTTGATGGAAACATATAGTAGTGATTGTTTCTGATCAAAATTATGTTTATCTGTTGATGCGCGCGTGGTTGAGTTTAAAAATTGTGCCAGGGTCGACGATATGGGAACATCTCATGCCGATAGAGTTCATGGTGATTGGGTTACACCCGTACTATCAGCGAACATTCTGTACCCTACACTCTATACACTGTGGGAACATTTTAATTTCAGTACCAATCGATACAGTTTTCGTGGAATTCTCGGAACTCGTACATGTAATGTTCAAAATTATGAGGTAAGAAGTAAATCGATTAATTTTTACTGATTTTCCACGTTTAGTATACCGATCGATCGTCCAAATTTTTTCATGAAATATATAATCGTAAAGTGAGAAATCAAACTTATTCATTTTTGTTGCAGGAACACTAATTTGAAGTACGCAGCTTTACAGGAAAGTCTCAACACCTAATAATAGTGCTTACGAATATTGCATTTATACAATCGTTGCCTGAAGAATGCGTGCTGTAACGATATCAGATACAGTTTTTTGTGAAATGACATCCTAAAATAGTACTTTCGGTACGTATTCACGTCAAAGCAACGAGATTGGCAAACGCTAATAGCTATTTTTTGATACGCCAGCAATAAACATAATTTGATATTATTGTTGCCTCATTTACTTTTCACTTCATTATTTAAAATTCATATTATCTGCATGAGGCACATTCGGAATAAGCTTTATGCTCAGAATAACTTTAGGTGTTATTACGAGAAACACATATGTCATAGGTGTAAGTAGCATTCCAAAATTTTCATTCCATTGGGAAAGACCATACATTAATAACTTTTCGGAAGCATATCGAATTATGGATAACAGATTACTGTTATCTTATTTTTCGTTAATATGGAGGCATACACCAACAGGGTAGAATATTCGTGAATTAATACTAATTTAATTCCAGGAATGTGTAGATGGAAAGTTGATGGGACAATAATAATTGTATGAATCCGAGTTGCGGAAAACGTGTTCGTTTACACGGTATTGACGTTTTGAATAAGGAGCACTTGATCGCAGTTTACACGTTTTGTATGAAACGTAAGTAAATAACGTTCGCTTTATGTTGCAAGGGTATTAATTTTTTTTTCGTAATAGTAATTCCGAATTAATACGACATTTCGGCTATTACGAAAAAGAAAAAGCAGAAAGTAGAAAAGATATCGAACAGAGTACAAGAGTTTATGTAACGTCTTCATGTTTTTTACTTTCATTATGAACGTTAAAGCTAAAAGGCATGAATTCTTGTGCGTATAAATCTTAGACACAATTCGTACCGATACAAAATCCTGCCCAATACTTAAGCGTTGTATTTATTTATCGCATAGTGCAGTATGAACAGCTGCTCGTATTCCGAATGCGAACTGTTTACCTTGTCTAAACAAAGCTTAAGTACCGAAACAAATTATAAACGTGCAACTGGCAAAACGTAAGCTAAGTCTGCTCTCGTGTTTCAGATCCTGAACGCGATATTTTGATGTTTCTTTTACTCTAGACAAAAGCAGTTTTGTTTAAAAATTAGGAAAAATATGACAAGCATATAAATAATATTTTTCAGTTCAGTTCAGATAGGACTTGTATTTAAAAGGTAGTCGTTGAAGATGAGCAACAGTAATATTTTCCACCGAATACTTTCTTGCTAATTACGTGTAGCTCATCCTAAGGATATTCGTTAAATTATGTACAACAATTCTTATTTTAGCAAAAATTAAAGTAATACATCCGGTAAATATTTTTATAAATTGTTACAATTGTTTAATAAGAAGTGTAAAGTAATTGACAGAAATAAATTTAGTTGTTCGTGTAACATAACGAAGGTCATGGCCCTCTTCTTATTTATGACATAGGTATATATTGATTTTCATCCACCTGTTGCGCCTTGTTCGTATTATACTGCTGCACCGTTTTGTAGGAAATCAATACGTCTGTTGACACACAAACGCTCATCTGTTTCACCAAAACTACCTTTCGACTTTTTTTGTTTTTTCGTTTTTAACGGAACATTATGTGCATTGTGTCGGAAAGTTTTGCTATCTGTCTACGGATTCATTTTCATCTGAAATATTCTTTGGAATTACTCATTCTTTACTGTTACTAATCATTTTCATACTTGATTATACCCCACGTTGAGTGTACAAATGGAATCCAATATTATATGTATATACGCGTGTAGAGTATCTTACTATAATGGATAAAGAATTTCGATTAAAACTGAACTGATTGTGAGTTGGCTAATTATGTGCCGATGTAGTTAGTATCTGTCCAACATTTCGGTTGAATATAATTACGGTAAGATCAAGGTAAGTATATTATGAGCAAGACTATTTTCTACATAGTTTTACGAATGAAAAATTTTTATGTTCCGTTCACGTGATTGTAATTCCAAAATATTGAAATTAAATCAACATGCCATTCCTAAATATACTCTGTGCTATATCATTGTAACCACTTTTATCCTAGAATTCTTTATATGGTGTCCAATTAGAAGAACAATAACTATTACAATGCGAGCACACATACTACATGCTATAATAGTATTTCGGTCCAATTTGTTTCTGTTACAGCACGCTACAGATTCAATACATTTTTTACTCTTAAGTTTTCAATAAATATAATATCTAATCTTTTCTTTGCAATATAAAAGATTATTGATACTCTACATTGCTATACTAAATTTTCACTTGGTTCATAGAGTATCATGAAATTAGTGAAACAAAAGAATATTTATATATACTATATGTAGGATCATGCGGACCATCAAATGACAAAACACCCCCTGGTATTTTGAAAAGTGAATATATTTAATAATGAAGAAATAAGAGACAAAACAGAGATATTATAAAGACGCCTTCGAAACGCACTTCTCGACGTCTCGACGAGAACTAACGATTATTCGTGCTTCTCGAAAGTCGTCAGCACGACTACAATGTATCGTCTTTTTGACGCTATGACGTCGTTCGGGCCGCCTGGACCCGTCGCCAGACAACAAACGCGGCCGCCGAACCTACATATATATTTTTTTTTAACTCATTTATACGGTATCAATTTCAAGGTTATTAGCGACACTTTTAAAACAAAATTATAATGGTACCAATTTTGGTTAGAGTTACGCTTACATGGTCTCTTATTGGACACGTACGGTTCGACTTATACTTCTCGAAGGTGGTGATGTCTTACATTTGTGATCTAGAGAAGCGTATCTCCTTAGATGCTTTGCATAGATGTAGCACAGTATCAATGGAAGTTAGTAACGCTGAAATAGTTTCTTTTAAATTACCTACTTATCTTTGAGATATCAGGATGACCATAGATCTTTTAACTGAAATGCATACTTTTTGGTATGAAAATTTAAACAAGCAATGAATTATCTGTAAGAATGTTTGTACTGTGGTTTATTTATCTTAAATGTAATAGTTAACTTATGGGCTCACTAGATATCTTACAAACACGTTACATAAGGTAACAGTGAAATAGAATATGTACTTAAGTTAATGCTCGTTGACTTCGATACACTTCTACAATCGGTTGACTAACAAGAGAAAGTTACCATTTTGTTGATCATCCTCTTGTTTAATATTAATTCTCTGTAATGTTCATGTTTCATTAAAGAAATTCGAGGCACCGTAGATATTTTGTAAACAAATAGATTATTTAAAAAGAATCGTTTCATCAACTGCATACCTTCCCTTTGATACCTTGCAAATTTATGCAAAATGCATTTTTGCAGTTACACACAGTTGCAGACAAAATTTAATGTAGCAACAGTTTTTCCCGAATATCTCGAAAACTAAGCGAGACCGTAACTTATACACTAAGGAAATGTTATTCCAAATATCGGTTTTTACACATATCCAAAAATCATGCAAATCGGAGACAAGCCTCCATTTCTACAGTTTGACCTTTAAAAAGAATCGTTTCATCAACTGCATTAGTTCCTTTTGATACTTTGCAACTTTTATGCAAAATGCTTTTTGATAGTTCACACATTTCAGTAATTATTCAGGATCAACAAATAGTGCGACTTATCTTAAACAAGTTGAAAAAATGTTCCAAGATAATCGTGTCTTTGTTGAT
This sequence comes from Ctenoplectra terminalis, assembly GCA_019453375.1. Taxonomy (NCBI): domain Eukaryota; kingdom Metazoa; phylum Arthropoda; class Insecta; order Hymenoptera; family Apidae; genus Ctenoplectra; species Ctenoplectra terminalis. The sequence goes on along the minus strand of SMSQ01003639.1, from coordinate 27,172 downwards.
AGGATATGTGTATTGGAATTAATTTGGATTTGTTCATTGAACAATAAATTTTCGATTGCCACTTGCGATTAATAAATTTCATGTAAATGCACCAGAATTGGTCATGAATTTAAAGATGCGTCCCGTGAAAATGAACCCTAAATTTTTTCAATGAATTTCCCATTGCAAGAAAGTATTATTTTCTTATCCTTCATGTATTATATGCAGTGCATTCCAGTGGCTTCGTTATTAAATTATACCATACCGCTATCATAGCCGTGAATCGATGCATCAGTGTCTAACTTCGATTTCAGATATGGAAGAAATGACTTGAATATTTCTTACCATTATATTTGATAGTATGCAGTGTTCATACGGGTACATACCGTGTTCAATATGACTAACATTGACTGGCTTAATGTCATTCATAGAACAGATGTATTTCTCCGAGAAAGGTGATGTGCTACGTTTAACCTGAAGTAGTGATAAATAGTAACAATCCTCCAATAGTGAATTCCAAAATTATTGGCAATCACTTCTCTAACAATAGGATGTTTAGGTGCGAAGGTCTTTCGGTACAAATACAGGCAAGAGACAGTTTGTCATCGCCAGCTTATTGCTAGTGCGTGTTGAGTTTGAATCACGCCGATGAAATCACGTAGACAATGGGAAGTGTTTTGTTTGTGAACAGTCGCCGTTGCGAACAGGCCGACTCAATAGACCGTATTAACCTTATTTTGTTTTAATTAAATATATTTCATACATCCTTACACATGTTAGCAGCTACCCAGTTTATGAGGGCTAAGCGGATGTACCGATGCCTGATAAACCAAATCTGATGTAGGTCATATCCACTGTGTCACAAACAAAGTGAAGGACCTTTAAATGAGTGATCTCTGAGATGATTTCAAACAACTATTTGCCTTGCAGAAATGTAAAATTCGGCTTTGTAAGGAGATTTTAACGAAAAACATATTTCAGACGAAGTGCAAAACAAGAGGGCGGCCGCCACTGAGAGCGTTGATTCCGCTCTGTGCTTGTGTGAGTAATTTAGAATGAATCGAAAAATTAACTTGATACCCAATCAGCAAAAATAATTTTGTAAATCATTTCATTCGTCAACGGTCAATCTCTCTATAGTGACACAGTGACACACGTTTTCAAGTAGCAGGCGAATAATTTTCTAATTGGATAAATTCAACGCAATTTTTCGATTCATTCTGAATTACTCGCGGAAGCATAGCATGAAGACAACACTCTCGCTAGCCGTCCGCTTTTTTCGACCTGTGACTGGACAATGTCTTTTGATGATAACACATTAACCCAAACGAATTTGGCATGTTTGCAAAGGAAAATTTTCAACCTTAAGGATCGTTCACTTTGTTTGGACACTCTGTATATGTCATCGGGACTTGATGTTGGTTACCGGAAAAAGCGACAGTAAAGCACAAGAAAAGAGATAACCCAGGCAAAGGCTTGAAGACGTTCATTCGTTTGTAACGCATCAGTCGGTAGAGTCTCAAGAAGCAAAATATTATTTTGATTTGAAGAACTTACCTTCTCATTTAACACACGCGTCATAGGTCTTAAAATATTCCAATCCTTACACTTCTAGTGTCAGTCATAAAAGATATGTATTTTCAACACGACGGGTTTCGTTCACATAATTGGAGAGCTGCAATGTTCTTTGAATGATTGTTGCAAACCAACCGTCCCACTTGAAATCGATCACTGCTGTACTTGATGTCTGAGGATTTCGTTACACTGATGTTTCTCGCAGACCATCTGTTAATAACATCGGGCATTTAAATATGTTAATCTCACGCTTGTGCTCATAAAGATTAGAATAGATCAAACAAAATCACTGACATATCATAAAAACAAAACGTTAGAAATATTTGACAATGTTCATAAATGCAAATTACAGCACGATATTAATATGCGCTACTGTCAGAGACACATTGTTACTTCGTGGGGGGAAAGTAATACAATCAACTGATGAACTGTTTACCACTCAATCTATTAACACAACAAGAAAGCGAGATAATAATCTACAGCAAGTATTGGTGGCGGTTTGTAATCGACCAACGCCGAGAACGAAAATGTCAGCGTTCAAAATGGCAAGTGTCAAGGATTCTATAATTATCAATTTACTTTAGTCATCATTTACCTTCTTTTATCAATTCCGAAACAGTAAAAATTCCATATTTGAATTCCACGCTTACACATTTTTTTTCTATTTTGTTCAAACCCATGAAATTCATTTTAAAGCGTGTAATTACTTTCTCCGTTTATATCGTCTTAAAATATGGCTTAATCATTTGATAAAACTGTATTTTGAGTAGCATATATTTCTAATAAAATCGTGTTGGATTTTGTGGAGATATTTAGTTAGCATTAGCGTTTTGCTATTTTACAAAAATTATTTGTACATAATTTCATCAGAAATCGAATTAATAACAAGCAATGCTAATTATTTCAATTAGTAATAACAACCTTGGAAAATCAACACAACACAATATTAATTATTCTAATAAAGAAATCACAAACCTTCGCAATCAGATGACCATTTCACACAACAATCAGTGCAGTAATAACTTCTTAACGTGAACTATTAATCTTCCGCGCTCTATTATTCTACCTGCTTCTAGTAAAACACTTCAAGTCTATGCGTGTAATGGGCTCCCTCGAATAGAAGAACAGCATAAAGGAAGCACAGGAAGATCTTTTCTTTGCGAAGTCTAAATTGACTCTGTCCCCCCATTTACCAACAGGAAGGGAAATTCTATGAAAAAAGCAGAAATAGAGAAAGTTCCTTCAGTTTGCAATTCTTTCCAATTAAATGTTTATAGTGCAACATTTTCTCAAGGTGTACGAGTGGGTTCGATCGATTGCCGGTGGTTGTCAGCAATTTTCATACATTATTACTCGTTTCTATAGAAAGCTGACACGCTAGAAATTCGAGAGGAAAATGTAAGGCTATAAATAATATATGCAGCGAGGTGAAATCGGACGTAACTTCGAGTTTTGCATCTACACGTGGTTCGACAGTCAACAGATGATGAACGTGTTCGACAAACGTTACAGGACATATCGGTTCCTGATGTCCACTGCAGGACTTTGGCCTTACCACGAGACTATTTATAGTACAATTCAGAGGATGACACTCTCTGGGTTTCTATTGAGTTGCCTAATATATCAGGTGATGAATATTTTGATCTGTTATACATGTATTTTTTCTTTTTATACCTTGTGACATTTTAATATCGTTTTCTTAATCTAATAATTTATATATATTCTAACTCTATTTTGCTACCGTTTATAGTAGACTTCTATCGGTTATTTGAAATTACGTTTAATGACATAATTACAAATTGGAAATGTTTCTTCACTTTTAGAATGAAATATGCAACAGTAATGATATGATGAAACAAAAACAAACAAAATGTAGTCATATTGCAATTGTTAGTTCTACTTGTGATTCCTAATTTTTGAAAGGAAATTTGATATTTTGAATGCTGAGTGCAATATACTTAGGGAGATCATATTTTCAGATATCATCGGTTGTAAAATCTGAAATTACTTTACAACGACGTATTTCGCTGTTATCTGTGAGCTCAGCGATGTTACTATGCTTGGTACGATACGTTTCATTTATTTGTAATTTTCCAGTGGTAAGTGGCTCGTAAAAATCACAATTATTTAAAATTTAGCATGAAAGGTGGACACTTCTATATGTTTTCGCATTTAAATATAGATTAAATTTTTCTTTGACCTCATACAAACGGAGGAAAACATGTTAGAAGATTCAAATGAGGTGCAGCTGCTGGTGAAATATTTCGAAAATTCAAATCGTCTAATCTTCATCTTTCTTTGTAAGAAAATGTTCAATATTCTGTTTTTCGTGAGTACTGTATTCAAACAGTACTTTTTATACTTATTTCTCCACTGATTACAACAAGTAGTGACCAGTTCCAAGTCATTCAAATTATGTGGATATAGTGGAGTAATATAGTGGAGTCAACGCGAACACATAGCAATTTCATCCAAAAGTTCTTAATGTAGAAACTGAATTTTATGATATGCTACTGAGTAATCTGAGCGCAAAGGATTAACACGAGCACTGAAAATTATTTTATATTTTAGGGGTGTGTCTCGCGGGAATCGTGTTCTTTGCAACACAGTCATTAACACCACCAATATTGGATTTGATAATGCCCTTGAACGAATCTCGATCTCGTTATCTTAGTTACTTTGCTGGAGTTTTAAGTGAGCGACCTATGTACCTTGATACAATATGCTTGGTGTTTCTGTTCTGCAGTGCGATTGCGTCATTCTTTCTAGTGTGTACAGAATCGACACTGTGCGTTTTGACTTACTACGTGTGCGGATTGTTCAAGATAACTAGGTATGATTGAAGCTTACATAAGAGTTGGTTAATAGTTACATTATAGAGTATCACTGAAATCGTTGAATTAAAATCTGGGCAACCCAAATTGTTCTGTGGGTCATATAGAAGAACTTTAAATTTCTGTTTCTGAACAGATTACACGTTAGTACGTTCGCCTAAACAGTATCTGTCAATGTTTGCACCAGTTTATATGATACGGTAAAACTTGGAATAATAGGATCGATTTTAGGTATGAAAAATATTTAGAAAATAGCAGCAGCGAAGTTAAACAATCGGGTTCATTCGCTGATAGATTTTAAGCATTCGTTATCCAGATTTTTATTTTTAGTTTGCAGTCACTTAGTTTTTATACATGTATATGTATATTGTGCCTCATATAACAATTCCTTCAAGGATAGCTAGTCGAACAGATTCTAGTTATTCGACTAGTAATTTAGTTTTCGTCGCTAAGCGTTTATTCATACATTTTTCCTGATTTTAGCTATCGAGTACAAAATGCAATTACAAAAATCGCAAAGTCGAATTCCTTGTCGAAGCAGATAAACTCGAATTACAGCGACTTTCATCGAGCTGCTGACATTCATATGAGAGCCATTATGTTAGTAGCCTAATTACTAATCGTTAGTTGATCATGAATGGCTATGTTAATAGTACTCTGTTTTCGACACACCTTTTGTCTGTGATTAACGGCAATTGATGGGGGATTTGTTTACTGTACGAAGATACATCAATATCGCTGTAAGCAATATGTTGCCATATTATCTGATAGCAAGTTTACTTGTCGTGATTTCGTTTGCTATGTGTTTACATCGAGTGAGTATTTTTTCATGAATGCATAATACGGTAATGCAAATAACAACGTACCAACATTCTCCGATCCATTGTGTTCTAAACTAAATGTAGAAATTCAATCAGTCTTTTCGTAACATTTCGTAGCTATTTTTAGCGGTAACAGCTTTGAACGATCTAAAAGAAGTCTCCTCCAGCATTACGTATGTTACCATTCACGTAATGTTCATGTATTTGAGCAATTACTGTGGACAGTTAGTAATTGACAATAGTCTGGACGTTTTTAATCAATCGTAAGTTTCACATACCTTATATACCGACACCATTTATTAATTCGTTATTCGTTATTAATTCATATATTCAGATATAATTCAACATGGTATTGCATCCCACTGAAAGCGCAAAAGTTGTTACTATTCATCATGTTGAGAAGTTCGATCGAGTGTGAGTTTAATCTCTCCGGTTTATTCGTACCATGCCACACAGGTTTCTCATCGGTAATTGTTCTTCTACTTTCTGCATAATCGAGGTTGAATTGCAGACTGTTAATGGTTGCTATATTTCAGATGATGAGTACGTCTTTCTCGTATTTTACCATGATGTATACGCTTCAGTAGAATTTCTGAAGTACATTGGACGTGACGTAACTGGTGTTAGCGGTAAAACGTATTAACAGTGCTGTGTTCGCGAGACAGTCAAGAATTAGTTTCGGATACTTTGCCTTGCAGTACGCAAATCACTCTACAATTAACGCTCCATATCTTTGGCCCACACGACCCTTACTTTCATGTACTATATTAATGAGTTCCGAACTCAAGAAACATACACAATTATTAATTCACTAAGCTTTATTACCATTACGTTTATAAATCTAACCAGTTGCATTCCTTTCAAATTCTGCCGTTTAATTATGTAAGGGAGGGAAAAAAAGAGAGAGAGAGACGGAAATACGGAAGGAAAAACGGAAGGTACGGAAGAACGGAAGTCACTAACACTTTCTGAAGTCTTTGTCAGAATAATCGAGCTCTGTGGCGCGTGGGAATTATTTGGTTATATTCAATAACAATTATAATAATATAATAACTACTGAAGTTTAACAATACTGAAACAATACTCTTAATCACTATGTCTCTCCTCGCTGCTCTCTTTCCTTACTGCACTCTCACGACAAAATCTCTCGCGCCCCGAACATTCACTCGCTTAAATGCACATCCCTCAATCGCTCTATCTTTTTTCCACATATATTCCTTTTTCACTCGCACTCAAAATCTTCGCATCCATCCCTTCCAATCACGCAGTCACGTAGACTTCATTCCCACGGCCCAGTTTCTCGGTTTCAAACATACACTAGACATAACCCAGCTACTCTTCGCTAACATTCTTTCGACCACCCAAGATTCGTCCACGGTCACACTTTTCCAAACATACCCGGATCAGTCTCACTCGCAACCATAAATACATTCACACCACCACTCGAGAGGCCCATCTACTGGCGCCGTCCCGTCGCAGGTAGTAGCGACTCTTACAATTATAAGTACTATGTCTAAGGTACGTTCTGTAGAATTCGGGTGTCTGAGAGCTAATTGCTTAAGGAACGATGCGACGCGTGCAATCAGCGTAGCATTCAATGATTTTCGTAAAGCTGAAAGAATAAAAACTTTTTTCCTTATTAATGAAAAACACTGACCAATTAGAGTGTGAAAAAGGCGGGCGGCTGCCAATAAGTGCGTCGTATCCACGCCGTGCTTTTACGAGAAACTCAGAATGCATCGAACAATTTCGTTAAACTTATCCAAGCAACAACAGATTCGCCTGTTGCTTGAAAATGGGTGGGTCACTGCGTCACTGTACTGATCTTGACCGTTGACAAATAAAATGATTTACGGTATGTTATCTTTTGGTAAATTTAATTTAATTTTTCGATTCATTCTGAGTTACTCTTTGAAGACAAGCGCGACACAGAGACAACGCTATCGCTGGAGACTGGTCACCTTTCTGGCTCTGTGATAGGTCGGAATTTTTCGTTAATAACTCGTTAACAAACCTGAGTTTGACATTTTCACAAAGGAAAAAGTTGCATACAATCATCTCAGGAATAAGTAACTTAAATGGACTTACAGACATCCTATATATGTATGTATTCAAAGATAGAAAGTTTAAATCGATTTACAATGGGCCGGTCATTAGATCAGTTATGCCGAGGAATCACTAGCTACACTGAAGTGAGTTGCTTTAAGATAATCTAGGATTATACAGTATTATGATCCAACATTAGTTTTTTTCGAAATCTTTCTTGTTGTGTCCGTTTCCTCTGGAACCCTAAAAAGTACTATGGCAATTAATATTTCCAGTTATAGTAAACGGTTTCGATAACTTGACAACTCATTTAGATTCTTCCAATTCGTTTAGTTCGTAACTGTTAACAATATATTTACAGGGTAAGTTATACAATTGGTCTTGCCTGAATAACTTTAATGTGCTTCTTCTAGAGAAAAGTGTTTTACATAGAAATAGTACAGTATCGATGGAAGTTAATAATGGTGAAATACTTTCTTTTAAATTAGCTATTTATTTATGAGGTATCATGGTGGCCTTAAGTCTTTTTACTGGACCGGGGTTGGTAGACCAGGTTTTCAGTTTTCTATTTTTAATAAAATATGTGGACGACATATTATAATAACGGTTATTATCTCTTACAGGTTACACATTTGACTATTTGATTGAATTATAATTATTCATTTAATATGATAACAATTAAAGTATTTTAATGATTCTTTTGAAACTTTTCATATTAATCAACTAGCCTCATGATCGGGGTTGGTGGACTAAAGGTATGGGGTAGATTGGCTATGAGTAAAATCACCTAAGAAAATATTATTAGCAACTTATTTTAGTGGTAATAAAACAACTCAGCACAAAGAAATTATATTATTATAACATATTAATTTCTTTTCTCGTATTTTACTAATAAAGAAAAAGTAATAATCATAATAAATATAAATTATAATATACCGAATTTAAACAAAACAAAAATTGGTTTCCTAAGAATAAAATATCAATTTAATGGCGTACTCATACGCAAATTTTCTTGTTTCATAAGGGGTAAACCCGTAACAAATGTTAGCCACTTTTTATGTAATCAGCTAAAGCTTTTTCTTCTTTATGAGTTAAAAATCTGTCTATTTTTCTGATACCTAACTGTAACTTTTTATGAACGTTTACATTTAGTAATGAAAAGTAAATATCAATTTATACCAATCGGGTTGACTGTCCAGCTAGTCATACCACCCCAAACGTTGTTAGTCAACTAGCACCGAACGATCGTTTTCGTCTTCTATATGACCCAAGCCAAATGAGAAAGGGAACCGAAACCCGAAACCTCAACTTCGTCTGTAACAGTAGTATGTTTGGACATTAATTTTGTGAATCTAACAAATATATATACATAAGGGGTAGAATGTATACATAAATATATATCTTCAATCTATCGCTCCTACCATCCCTATAGTAAGTCTAGTCAAGGTGTGCATTAGCACTTTAATAGAGCAAGAATCAGTTTCCGTCTAGCCGCTCGCAGCATCATTAACAATTAGTCAACCTACCCCTATAGGCATCCAGCCTTGGTCTGCTCTACTGCACTCCATTTTTTTTTTTTTTTTTTTT
>SMSQ01003639.1:0-17461 GCA_019453375.1 Ctenoplectra terminalis | reverse complement strand
TAAATGTTTCTCTTTCCTCGCTGTTTCTTTCTATGTATTCGCAGAAAGTAAATTATTTCAAGACTATTCAGGTTAATTAAAAATATCATAACGATTTCGTGTTTGGTCTCATTTTAATCAGGAAAAACTCATGAATATGTTAATGAAATTGTCGTAAACAAGAAATGAAAAATGAAAAAGTTTCATCGCTTCATTAGTGTTATCTCACCGATACGAATACGAAAGAGATTTTCAAAGGCAAGCTTTGCGGTGTCATATTTTTCCTATGCTTGTTTCAGGAGGGAACCCTCCAGTTGGGGATAACTCATGAACACTTAGCGTGTAGATCCTTTCGAACATTTAGCGAATCTTTACTGTACTTAGGTTTTTTTTATGGCTATTGCCCGCATCTGGCTGCCAGAGTTTAGCTTTTTAGTTCATGTCACTTTCCATCGTCAACATTGCTTACTAGCATGGAAGCAATGTCCATGGTTATTACCTGCTGCGCCATTGTGTGGAGATACATGGGTTTTTCCGCCCGCGTCACTCAAGGGTGCAAGCGATACCTGTGAGTGGCCGTTGACTTCAGAGTGCCATTCTTACTGTCTTCGGAATTTTCCAATCACGTAGAGTCATCCAGCTCCTTCGTCTAGTTCGGCAAAATGTCTTTGGCCAATTCGTGTGCCTCATCTCCGCCGATGCACCTCTTCCGAGGCATCGTGGTTTCCCTCATAGCACAGTGCATTTACTTAGCATTCTCTCACCGACGACACAGGTATACCAGCGGTATCTCAAAAACTTCATTTCGCATATTTATCATTGTATAAATACATTATTATTATTCTAACTTCTTAAATCAGCTATAGCACGTTAAAATTAGTGTACAGCACGTTTCGTCACAATGTCGCGATATTTGCGAAAAAAAACTATTGAATAATCGATGTGCAAAGGGTTAAGTTGAGCAGCAAATGTTCTGTTTGAATTCCAGATGTGTGTTCTGCAGGGATCATGTTCTTCACGACATTAGTATTAACACTACCATTATTGGACTCGGTAATGCCTTTGAACGAATCTCGAATTCGTTATATCACCTACATCACAGAGACTTTCTGGGATGGAACTGCTTATGTTGATATAATACTCCTGAAGTTCCTGTTTTGCTGTATAATCGGATTGTTCTCTGTGGTATGTACAGAATTCACCATCAGTGTTTTGAGTTACCACATGTGCCGATTGCTCGAGATACCTAGGTACGATCGAAAGTTTTGTACGAATTTGTTAATAGTTACATTGCAGAAGTTGACCAAACTCATTTAAATCAAACTTGGGAAACCCAAATTGTTCATTACATAGTTAAGGAGCTACGCGGAAGAGTTTCCAATTTTTCACATATCACGCGTTAACACAAGCAGCTATCGACACTGCCTATCAGTTCATAAGATACAGCAAATCATGTAATAACCGTATAGATCTTCAGCTTCGCATTGATGAAATTAGATTTTGTGTACAAGAATGTGTTTTGTAAAGAAATAGTAAAAAATAAATACAGTCATTGAGTCGTTCAGTCATTGATCTTAACTATTCGTTTGCAAGATGTTCATTCTCTTTGTAATAACTAAATTTTTATGAAAATAATGTAAGAGTCGCCACTACCTGCGACGGGACGGCGCCAGTAGATGGGCCTCTCGAGTGGTGGTGTGAATGCATTTATGGTTGCGAGTGAGACTGATCCGGGTATGTTTGGAAAAGTGTGACCGTGGACGAATCTTGGGTGGTCGAAAGAGTGTTAGCGAAGTGTGTCTGGGTTATGTTTAGGGTATGTTTGAAACTGAGAAACTGGGCCGTGGGAATGAAGTCTACGTGACTGCGTGATTGGAAGGGATGGATGCGAAGATTTTGAGTGCGAGTGAAAAAGGGATGTATGTGGAAAAAAGATAGAGCGATTGAGGGATGTACATTTAAGCGAGCGAATGTTCGGAGCGCGAGGATTTTGTCGTAAGAGTGCAGTAAGGAAAGAGAGTAGCGAGGAGAGACGTATATTGATTAAGATTATTATTGTTGAACTTCAGTAATTATTGTTATTTAATAAACCAAATAATTCCTACGCGCCAGAGCTCGATTATTCTAACAAAGACTTCCAAAAGTGTTAGTGTCTTCCGTATCTTCCGTACCTTCCGTTTCCTTCAGTTTTACTTCCGTTTGTCACTCTCTCTCCTCTTTGTCTCTCTCTCTTTTAACCCCTTACAATAATTTAAGATTTTTCTTTTCTCCTAGAATATTTATTTTCTGTGTTGGAAGTTTATCGATATTCACAATTTTAGTTATCGAGATTACAACGCGCAATTCCGAACACCTCTAATTGTAAGCCGGGTTTCTTGTCTAGGAAAATAGACTCGAATTACAGGGACTTCCATCGAGCGGTGAACATTCATATGAAAGCTATCAAGTTAGTAACCCGATTAGCAATCGTAATTTGATTAAAGACGGCCATGTTGATAGTACTCTATCTTCGATATGCCTTTAGTCGGTAATTATTGATAATTTATGAGAAACCTATCTGGTGTGTGAAGGTACTTCAAATTGTATACATCTTGTATCTTGGTGCATTATTTGAGAGCGAGTTTACTCGTCGTGATTTCGGTCGTTCTAAGTCTACATCGCGTGAGTATCTCATCATTGATGCATAAAGTAGTAACAGAAATAATAACGTACCAAAATTTTCAATCCATATATATTAATGATTTTCTTAATGCCTAAAAATTTATACGTTTTTTCAACGTTTGATTGTGTTTTAACAAAATATACAAATTCAGTTAGTTCTTCTATAACGTTTAGTAGGTGTTTCAAGCGGTAATGATTATGGATGATGTAAAAGAAGTCATCTTCTGCATTGCGATTCTTGTCACATACTGTTTTTGTATCTGAACAGTCACTGTGGACAAATAGTACTGGACGCTAGTCTCGACGTCTTTCATCAGTTGTAAGTTTTACATACTTTAAGTACCAACCCGATTTATTAATTCGTTACATTATTTATAATAATATTCAGATATAATTCTACCTGGTATTGTATCTCATTGAAAGTCCAAAAGTTGATACTATTCATTATGCTGAGAAGTTCGATCGAGTGTGCGTTTAATCTCTCCGGTTTATTCATTGTGTCCAAGAGAGGTTTTTGGTCTGTACTTTGTCTACTACTTTCCTGTATAATCGAGATTTAATTGTGAATTTTTTATAAGTATTATGTTTCAGATGATAAGTACATCTTTCTCGTATTTCACCATGATGTACTCGCTTCAGTAGAATTTCTGAAATACATCGGACGTGACGTTACCAGTTAATAGAAAAATGTGTTAGGATTGTTTCATCCACAACATCGATCACTAATCGATCGAATTCCTTTTAAATTCTGTCGTTTAACTGCAAGTGTAAAGTTTGCAGTCGATTTCACTGCGACACAATGGCCGCAAGTTGATTGCTTTCAGAACGATGCGAGCACGTTTTGCACCACTTAATCGTTTATGTACAGCTTGAAGAGCAGTGTACAAGGTGTCGTTTGCAACTGGGCCTGGTATTTAAAAAAGACACAGTTCTATTTAAAAAAAACAGAAAAACAAGTAACCTTGAAGTGTATGAAACAGCTCCACATTCGTGACGCTTCTCTTGAGGTCATTTAATTGTTCCTAACAAAAATTTTTTCCATTTCTTACCGTTTTAATGCTATACTTCAGCCCGGTTGCATGTCCTAATAAAATAATTACAATGACTCTTATTTATCAACGTCCAAGCTATTGCAGCCTTATCCCTTAGGCTGATTGCGTTTGATAAAAAAAATAATCCCTGAAGAAGGTTAATTTCGATCAGACTGCAGGAAAAAATGCTAACCAGGCATTAAAGTTCTAAAATTTGCAATGTTTTAAGAGTTCTTATGAAATTTATGGCAAATGGCAAGTTCTATAGAAATTTTATTCAAACAAGGTTAAGACAGCATCATATTCTCTACAGTTTCTGTATGTATAATTTTTTCACGTTCTTAACCATTTTTTAGACAAGTGTGTTTAAATATTGAGAGGATCGTACTACGAACAATAGCTAGTCCTGCTCCGCGTCGATACGTTGCACGCAGATGAAGGTTATTTTACATAGGGTACAACGCGGTAAAATTTATGGTTTTTGCGAAATGCCAGATGTACCACATCTCTGCTTAAAAGTATCTTAATATGTTCTTTTAAAGATAACAACTGCACTTTAAGCAAAATAATATAAAGTGAAAACGCAGGAAAAAGAATCCTTTCCATTGCATTTTCCTTGCTTCGTTTATTATACCTCTTCTTCCTCTTCTCTATTCGATTGCTTTTTTTATCCAATTTCACTTTTCTTTGTATTCTAATGCCATTTACTAGACATTCGCTTGTGACTTTCCATATAGTGTCTGTTAGTATTTTCTTGAAACGCTATTATATTTTCATGATATATTTTACATAAGATACAACTATATATTTAATGAGTAATTATGCAAATTGCCTTCTGTGCCACAAGTGCTCATTTTTCATTCTATGCAAACGTTCCTGGATTTGTGAGAAAGCAACGTGTCTTCTAATCGAGTAAGTCCATCACATGGAATATGACTAATAATATCATACAAGAATTAAAAATTTCCGAAATAGTTGTTCACGGAATCCAATCACGAATAGTAAATAATATAGTAGTAAAACAATATGATGAGAAATATGTATTAAATTTATTTTTTTTTTTTAAATCTTCCTCAATTTTAATATCACATTATACGAGTATCTTTCAAACCTCGTTTCTATATTCTCAGAATTATTCTTTAAATATTTCATGCATATTTTACATACATCTAATTTATCTTTATTTAATATTCATTCTGCATTTCGCGTATATGTAAACAACACTTGAATTTGATCTTTTTGATATCAAAAAGTGTGGCTTGAAATATTTCAAAAAAATATTTAACCAATATTTTGTGCAACTAAGAGATATTCTTTCCAAACATTAAATAAATCTTTATTTTACAGTTAGGAAAAAATATCTGCTTGAAACATTATATAAATATTTACGGCATATCTGGAAAAAAATATTTTGTTTCCAACATTGAGTAAACATTTATGTTACATGTTGTAAAATATATTCTGCTACGAATATTAAATAGATGTATATTTTGTATTTGAGAAAAGATATTCTGTTCCAAATATTTGATAGATATTTATTTTATATTAAAAAAAGATATATTTATTGCTTAATATATAATAAATATTACGTGTGTTTAGGTATTAAAATGATATTCAGCCTCTTTTTAGTATTGGATGAACGCGCATTTAATATTTTATGCCACTAATGTAGGGCATGGATGAAATATTGTTTTGAATATGGTTACGCTATCTTCGAAGACAAGAATGATCCAGCTTTTATGGAAAGAGACTGTCAAAAGTATTTGTACTCTTGGGAGCTGGAAAAAAGTCTTGCGGACGGAATGTGAGCCTAATTGGTCACAGTAGAAACTGTACGCCTCCTACTCACACGTATTTTCCAACCTTTTTTCCGAGCCGAACGACTGACCGTTTGCCCCTGCTCCACGTCCAACGAGACTTCTTTCCAGTTCCGAACAGTATTTATGAGCAATTTAAAAAACGAGTACATTGCATTCTGCTTACCGTCGAAATAATAAATTTTTGTACAAATAAATGAATCTGTTACAGATATGATTAAATACATATATAATTTAGATATATGAAAAATGTTTTAAAAACATCATAGTTTCTTCACATTTTCCATAATTGCATAACATCATTGGATCATAAATATAGTGACTGTTACGTTTCAAAGAGTAAGGTCATGATTCTGATAATACGTTCACTGTGTCACCATGTTATATCGATTTTCCCTTGCGTGCTGCGTGTTTCCCATAACTTACTTTTGCATTCTCTTAGAAACGATCGATATTTGCTGACACACGAAAAGTACCTTTCATTAAATAAATTCTTGTTGCATTTTTTTTTTATTATTTTAGCAAATCCATGTGAAAGTAATAAACTGTATCTTACACTTTTTTAATATGTTATTGTGGGATTGCAAGGTTTCGAGACCAAAGACACGTGTAAGATACCATAAGATATATTTGATCAAAATGAAATGAGATTTGAATAATCTATGCTATGCACACTACTCGATACAATGCGATATCACAGCGTTCTATGCTGTATTTTCCTACGCAATTCTACTCTGCTTTACCAGTTCCGATCACTTCAAATTTTTAATCCACACTGCCTACTTTTCGTTCGTTCACCACCCCCGTCACCAGTCATCCGATTTCTCTTTTCATTCGTGTTGTTAATCCTAATAATTGACTTAAAAC
Source organism: Ctenoplectra terminalis (assembly GCA_019453375.1). Lineage (NCBI taxonomy): Eukaryota > Metazoa > Arthropoda > Insecta > Hymenoptera > Apidae > Ctenoplectra > Ctenoplectra terminalis. Next base: position 11,106 of record SMSQ01003639.1, on the reverse strand, counting down.
TAACTTTGAAACGATGGCAAACTAGTCCGCAGGCCATCGCCACTCGTCTGCAAGCCAATCGTGTCCAAAATGGTTTGATCATAAATTAATTACACTTAACCCTAGAACGACACTGTGACGTCCTTGGGGACTCTGTCAAACTTTAATCGTCTCTAAACAAGCATAAGTAAACATTAGTGTATTGAGGCTAATTCATGTTGAAAGTTATGAAGCCACAGAAAAAAGAGAATTTTTTGTTTGTTTTCATTGTTATTATAGGGCTTGAGATCCGCGGTATTTAAAAATATGTAGTTATTTAAAAAATACAAAAATACTTTTGAGGTGTAAAGCTTTCCTTCTTCAATCAATAGAAAAAAATAATTTATTGATCTGCGGTAAAAATATTTTCTATTACCTGTTTTTCAAAAATTCAGGTATTTTTTTATAATTCACATAGCTATAATGATGTAACTAAGAATTAAAATCGAAAGAATACCTTTGCAGTTCAAATAAATTAATTTTTTTTTATTTTAGTACTTTAAATAAACGTAAAACAATGTAATCATCTTTTCAAAAAGTACCTAAAGCAGAATAAAAAAAGAATTTTGCGAAAATCTTCAAGAATATCCAATTTATGTAAGATATCTTTTGGAAACCCTGCAACCCCCCGGTGTCATGCACACCTGAAAATACAATACTGTTTTAGGCTTAAACTACGAGCTAAATATAATACTGCAGTTTTTTTAGTTCTCTGCTTTTCACTCTCATATCATTACTTTTATAAATGAAAGAAATATTCGAGAAAGAATGTCATTTTATGAACGTTTATGCAATGTCCACCGCAAAACGCATGTACGATATTCTTTGTCGCGTTCAAAAGCAACTGCTTCTACGTTGCGACGATTATCGCTGCGCTCCCACTAACTTAATACTGGGAGGGCTAGTTCTATAAGATGGTGTTTTAGGATGATGGTTGAAGAAGTCCACTCAAATACGTTATATATTATTTAATGTATAGTTGATGCTGAGTTGTACAAGTTGCTGGTGTTTCGATGTATCTTGGTGTTTGGTGTTCCTACGTTGATGGTGTGATGGTAACAGTAATATATTGAATCCTTAATGTGATGTTATGGTGATATTTATATGCTAAAATATGTGGTGCTGAATGTTGATTGGTGGAAGTTGGAAGGGAACGGGCAACAAGGAATCGGACATGAAGGTGGCTAATTGGTCAGAGGAATACGGTGATGGAGGGAGAAGGTGAGGGTGGAAGGAGTTTGAGTTAACGGGATATGGAGGAAAAACCCGGGAAGTAAGGAAAGTGACGAGGCTGAGGAGTTCGGTCTAGGATTTTATGGTAGGGCTGAGCTAATTGGTTTATGGTGGTTGATTGTTCGGTGATGCGACCGAACAACGCAATTCTGTACCTAATTTGATATTGTATACCAAACGGTTATATTTCACTGATACCAATATCTTCTTCGTGAGGATATGTAGTTAAAATTAGAGAAGAAAAATTCCTGAAACTAACAAATCGGTCATTTTACAAAATCAGAGAAGTCAGAATTCTTAGCTTAAGTCAAATATAGTAGCTTACACTCAGACAAATTTGACTTTTTGGAAAGGAAAAAGTTGCTTGAAATCATCTCAGGAACCAACCATATCTGACTCCTTCACAATGTCTGGACACTCTGTTTATACTATGTATGAACAAAAAATAAAAGTCTGGTTTGGATTAGATAAATGCAACTGATCGCAAAATGGCAGATAACACATACTACCACGTACTTACGTACACCGCAACGGACGCTGACAATATATTTAAACGTGATCGAAATCCGTGAGGAGTGCAGACTTCTAGATTGTTACCCAGTTTTTCCATGGAATTATGTTGTATATCACCGATAAAACCGAAATTTCTGCACTCCATTCATTCAATACCTAAAAATTTTCAAACTCTATTAGTCCTGCATATTACAAGAAGACAATGAGAAAATAAAAGCATGCATGTCATGCACACTACGCAACCTCTGAAACACATCCTATGAAACACAATAAAACTAATACAAAAGAGTTTACGTTTGTGTGGACTTCGGCAGACAAAAGGGGATATCGAGGGAACCCTGGCACGATATTATGCGTAATTTCGCCTTCAATGTATTCTTTTCACCTTCTTGGCGCAAAAAAAAAAAAAACATATGCGACTATCGACCCCTGTAAAATTGCCCGTCCTGTCAATCATTTCTTCCACCTCCTGCAATATTTTACTGTAAATTCGAAAACGGAGGTGGTAGCGTCTTCGACCGATCGATCCAGTCGCAAACGGTCTCCAGACTTCGTGCGGGACAGACGTGTTTCGAAAGATTCGACTATGTGGAGCGCAACAAACTTCTGCTGCTCTTCGGACTTTATCCAAATTTAGTAAAATTTTTCGGATCTTTCTGATTGTCTCGTTCAATACGGTATACTTAACTTATATTCTGCTCCAAGTGATTATTTTATAAGTACTGATAATTTAAATTGCAACATGCTGTGCTGAAATATATCGTGTGTGAAGTGTTCTCGTGCAAATTGAAGTGAATCAACTGTACGTGCTGGATTTATGTGCCGTTAACTTTCAGAATTGTGTCACTGCATGGGATGCATGTAACACTTGACGAAGACATGAAAACCTTTCGTGCTAAACTAATACTTCCCGCAGGGTGTAATTCGCAATACTGAGTATTCAAGTTACATATATATGTAAAGCACTTTGCGTGCAAGTTGTGTGTTTGCTTCAACCGCTGCCGACGGTGACAGAGTTACAGTTGTGCAGTCATCGGCTGCCCTATACCCTGTGCATAGGACAGCGATTTTTTTTAATCCTTTAAGTGCCGAACAGCGCGATCGCATTTCAGTTCAGTACCCGAAAATGTCTGGTTGTCGATCCGCAGCGTTGAACTGACTACACGATCGAAGTTCGTCGATGCTTATTGTTACTATTACCGTCTAGAGATACTGTACTAAATTGAAATATTTGCCTTCAGAAGCTTAGGAACTGGTGTTACAGAAATATTTTAATTATTCTGTAGAAGTGTAAGTAAAAAAATTCAGATCTACTGCTCGTAAGCTAAGAAATAGCATAATAGTGCCTCTTAATATTTCTCGACGTGAAATGAAAGAATCGTGATCGCGCTACTTAGCACTTCAACCTGATTTTTGCAAAGGTCCGTAACACTCAAACGGTTAAACATTGAAAGTAGCAAAAGCGTGCTAAATGTCATGTCGCTTTATGTATATAATGTGATCGTTTATATGAAGCACGCTATTCACAATGGGCGAAGCTGTAGAAGAGGGGGCTTCTTTCCTATTTCAATGATTTTTGGATACGTTGTAAAACACAACATTTTGAACAATATTTTCCTTTGCATATAAACTGCGGTCTCATATAGTTTTCAAGATATTCGCGAAAAATTATTGCTACTACTTCATTGAGTTTTGCCTGTAGCTGTGCCTCTGCGACAGAGTTTGCATCAAAATTAGTTCCCGGCTGTCTGCCGCTCATCTTCTGTGTACGTAACATGGTTGGGAAAATTTAACCCTTTGCGATCGGCAGATTTCGCTTTTGGGAGTACCAGTAGGTCGAAGCAAATCTATCGTTTCGCAATTACTTTTCCGTACAGGATTTAAAGTCAATATATGGATATTAAAACACAAAATCGACCGAAACATTTGAATCACGAGGCATAGGGGACGATAGTGTTTTGTCATTTTTGCGATTTTCGAAGGTTCCCGCTGCGGGGTCATTGAATTCTACGACTATTTAAAAATGCCCCCGCTACGGGGACATCGACTTCTAGGACGATTTAGAAATGTCCTCGCTACGGGGACACCGACCGCAAATGGTTAAAGGCTTTGTGCACACTTGCATATACGAGATTGCAAGATATATCTGTTACAACTCAATCAACTATTTGGTTTAGGTTTGGGTTAGATGTTTCAATCTAACCGCCGTTAGGCGGCCGGCAACGCTTCCGTGAAGTAATAACACACTAATTGTAAAAATAATAAAAAATTTAATAAAAGTTATGTTGCAAATAGTCATAAAAGCCATTCTTTATTCAACGTGCTATTATTTTTATAATTAGTCCGTTATTATTCCATGTAAGCGTTGTCGGCCAACTCATGCTAACTGGATTAAAACATCTAACCCAAATCTAAGCTGAATCGTTAATTGCGCAATAACAGAGGCTTTAAACTCTCCCAACTACAGTGAGTCACAAAATTATTGGCACACACAGGCAGTCAATGGAAATATGAAAAACAAGAAGATGATAAAAGAACTTTTAATAGTTTTTAATAAAAAAACATTGAGACATTGAGCTAGTAAAACAATTTAAAAAAACAACAATATTATGATTTATAGTTATGAAAAAAAGAAGTGTAACAATTTCGTGCGTTAAACTAGGTCACAAAATTATTGACACACGTAACGTATTCTGTGAAAAACAATTCGCATAATAGTGCAGTATAAAGAGTCGCAGTATAAAATTACGTACGAGTTTGACAACATTCGTTCGCTAAGAACGAATTAAAAGACGTTGTTTTATTTTGCACGTTTTTAATCGGTTCACAAATGCAACTCTGAACACCTTAGCACATTACCGACGGGAAAAATTTTACAACAGCTGTACTGTGTAACGTGCGCTTTTTCGTGATTATACATGGTTATACATGGTAAGCTGATGCACATGAAATGCCGTTTCATCAAATAAAAGTTTAACAATATGCTGTTTCTTCAAAACATATTATGGTTAAATAATATTCAGATAGTTCCATTAACACTTTCCAAAAATAATTAATTTTGTTATTCTAAATTTATGAAGATCATCAATTTTTAAATTCAGAAGTTCTCCAAAGTTTTTACAGATTCTATGTTCTGAAACAATTTGTCAAACATAAACATAGGAGAAACAACATTTCATACGCACTATTCAGATATTTGTACATGTTAGTAAACTTAAACATTTTATCTATATTTATTATATTTTAATTAAATTTTCAGATATAAGACACTTTAATAATTCTTGGTTGTATAGTAATTAGGAAACTATCATATTTTTCCTTATGTAGAAATGCATTGAATATTGTGCAAACATTGGGAATTGTGCTTGTTTTTCCATGCGTTCTACAAACCAAGCTCGTTTTGGTAAAAAATCGTTTCTTTTTTTTTATTTTTAGCTGAATGGATAACATGTTGATGTTGGCTATACAAAGTTAGCAACTCAATTGAACTCAATTTCGTAGCTCACCTTATAGTTACCCTATTCTGTCTCACAGATTTCTTTTGTAATACATAATTCGTTTGCTGCTGCCCATAAGCACTATTTTTTGTATATAACAAAACTGTTGTATAATGTTATGTTTATAATGTAGAGCATAGTTTTTTCAACTATTTTTTAATTACATGAACGTTGATATTCAATGAGTCAAATCTTATTTTTTACAACTGATCTTTTTAAATAAACGACATTGTTCTGTTGTGTATGCTATTTCTAGTCTATTAAGTATAATGGAAAGCTTTAGTCTTATAATGATTTTTTTGTACATAAAATACTATCACCTAAATTGTTTGCATGTTTTTGTCATATAGTACCGATCATCTACCGATCGGTGATCGGTAGAGACTAAATTTCACAATTGAAATTAAACTATAAGATGTTCGTTAAGCCTTTCTTATATCTTTTCCCGCAATAAAATGAAATTTTGAAGAAATTAATTAACGAAGTGCAATGCATTCAATGTGAAATATAGTTCTTGGGCTTTTATTTACTTTTAATGCAAATTGTTTTCTTGGTGTCCTCCAGAATAATTCCAATCGATAAAAAAAATAATTTGTAGAAAATTTGAATTGAATTGAATAATAGGAAAATGTACCCGGATTATCACACGTTAAAATCATTATTGATTAAAAAAAATGTGTGAGATAATAGTTTTATGTCTATAGAGTACATATCTTTTATGTTCTATTACTTTTCTTCATACAACGAACAGTTTTCGAAAAATTTCCTGAATACGAAAAACAGACTTACAATTAGTGGAAGCCAATATTTGTGAATAAACAACAATTAGAATAAAAAGTTTAGTAAATAATTTATTTTACATTTTAAACTTCCACTACAATAATTTACATTCTTCGAACTTTTTAAAGAATGTATTTCAATTTCTAAAGCACACTCCTTAAGGGTGGAAAATAAAGAATACAAGTTTCTACGGATTTCATTTATAACAAAAAAATAATCAAAAGACACCTCAATTTTCAAGATCGAGAAAATAATTGAATTTTCTTCGAGATTTTTTAATCATTTTTTTCGAAAACTGTTCGATATACGAATAAAAGTAATACAACATAAAAGATGTATATTGTCTAAATCTAATACGTTTTCTGATATAATCAATAATTAAGACGACAATCGAAAGAAAACGAGCATATAATTACTTATGCTACGTCAAATGTGAAAGGTTATGATATTCGAGTTAACCGTATAATGGGGTTATATTGACTTTCCCTTGCCTGTCACGTTTCCCCAATAGCACACTTCTGCACTCTATTATACAAAATCGATACGTCCCTTGACACACCAGTGCAAATTCATTTTGCAGAACCTACTTCTGCTTTCCTTTTTCCTACACAAATTTATATACATCCTATCATAATCTATATATCTAAAGATTCATTTTCTAAATATTTTTATAATTACTCGTAAATGTTTACTACTGATCACTTAATTTTACTTTACGATGAATGTGTAAAGGAAAACGAATTTTGATTAAAACTTAATCGGATAGCAGCAACTAGTATCTGAAAATTAAGTAATTACATACCGATGTAATCGGTATTTGTCTATCAACTCAGTATGATATTATTATGGTAAGATTTAAATAAATACGTTGTAAAGATAACATTCTTTTCTGCGTCGCTCGTGAATCATAATTTTAAAATTATAAATTCAATTAAATTAATTATAATTTTTGGACATATAATTAATCCAATATGTAATTCCTAAAAAAAAGCCCTTCGAATCTTGAATTTGTATAATTATTGTTCAATTAGAAATAAGATAGACATGACAGGGCAAACTCATATATTAAATATAAAAATAATAACTTGTTCTTATTGATATTATAATGTAACCTTTTCTTTACAATTTAAGATTATTCATACTGTATAATAGTATATTAAGTTACTAGTGTCACAGATGTTTTCCCAATTTTCAGAAAATCAGTTAAACAAGAGAAATCTTGCTTTGCTCAGCATTTTTGTATCATTTTGTCTCGATCCCTTTGTAGGAATATGTAGAAATTAATTATGTATTTTCCTATTAAATATTATACATGCTAACCATATTGTTATATTATTTTCTCTATAAATCATTTACCGGTGCTATGGAATTTCGGGAAGCAATTTTTCGTGAAGTTTTAAAAAATATGGTAATAAAAATGTTTCAACAGTGATACAATTATAAATCTTTCGTTTTTGACAGCAATCGTGTTTTCATGCTCCGCATTTACATGCGTTGCACGCCAAAATTGTAGGGATTGGAAGGTTCTAAGATCAAAGACACTGGTAAAGTAATATGAAATATATTTAATTAACTATTCGTGTCAGTTTCACCTGACATTGAGCTTTCATATTAAATAACATTTTTACAAAATATCTTGGTGATTTTTATCAGGTCTATTTGAAAAATGTATCAACCAACAAATAATGTATTAACCCTTATCGGACGTTAGCTTTTTACACACGATTCTTACTAGGTTGTAGTTGTTTTCAATAAATATGCGAAAAATTGTTGGTATCGTGAGAAAATTTTTGTTAGAAATTATTTATTTTTGAAGGACTATTAGAAATGTACGAGTTTCAAATAATTATTTGTTTCTCGAAGGAGTGTTACAATTGTACGCGTTCCAAATAATTATTTGTTTCTCGAAGCAGTGTTACAATTGTACAAGTTTCAAATAATTATTTGTTTCTGGAAGCAGTGTTACAATTGTACAAGTTTCAAATAATTATAAGTTTTCGATGTATCATATTCTTTTAAAAAATCTCCAACATGAAGGAATGGTTTTCTGTTGCGCGTTTACAAACAGTAAGTTTCGACAAGATTCTTCTTGTCACCTCACACGTGCCATACAACCGAAGCGACAAACTACTGTCACGTCAGAGGTGACTTACGTCCGTTAAGGATTAAGTACTATTTTGTGCGAGATATGGTTACGTTTGTTACTACGTTACTGTTCGGGTCAATTTTACTTGAACAAACATTTTTCTTGCTTTTCGGCAGTTCGGACATCTACTTTTAAATAGATTGTTTGATATGCTCGTGGTCGATCTGGCGATCGGTCGAGTTTGGTCGATTTTGCACGTGGTGTGCCGACTAAGACTACTCGAAGGACCACTCCCTTCGCAGGGAGACAAAATAACTAAGTTCAATGTTTAACAAGTGTATTTACAAAGTTACTCCTCTTGTGGAGTCTGGTGTTGGTTGCGTGAAGGCTTATTGAATTCTAAAAACTATAACTATTTACAAGGCACACGATGCCTCGGAAGAGGTGCATCGGCGGGGATGAGGGACACGGATTGGTCAATTACAATTTCGGAGTAAGACGTTGGAGGTGGCAAAAAACTATGTGATTGGTGTATACAAAAAACGAAGCTAACGAAACTACGCCTCCAAGTCGACGGTCACTCTCAAGTACCGATAGACCCTTGAGTGACGCGCGAGGGAAATCCGTATCCCCTTAACAACGCCGCAGCAGGTAATAAAGGGAGACGCTCCGAAGCCGTTGAAACATCCTAAATAAAACAAGTATGGGCAAATCTGGCATGCAGCTGATGATAATAAACAAGAAAAGTAAAAATACGAAGAGCTAAGGTGCCCGATGGCCTCCCAGATTTATGACCGCTTGTGAATGGAAAACGAAAGTGGATAGGCCCACATTTGGCTAAAACTAATAGCGCTGGCGCGAACATAGATATATTATTTGTTATACAGGATGTCCAAAAAGATCTGTAAGTCCCTTTAAGGAGTGATTCCTGAGACGATTCTGTGTAACTTTTTCTTTTGCGAAAATGTCAAATTCGGCTTTGCTAACGAGTTATTAACGAAAAACGTTGACCAATCACGGAGCGAGAAAGGCGCACGGCTAACACCGAGAGCGTTATCTCCCTGCTGTGCTTATGCGAGTAACTCAGAATAAATGGAAAAATTAAGTTAAACTTACTTAATCAGCAAAAAATTCGCCTACTGCTTGAAAATGTGGGTTTCTGTGTCAATGTACGGATCTCGACCCTTGACAAACGAAGTGATTTACGACGTACCGAACAGCTGGATCGCGGGAATACACCACCGAACGTTAAGGAATCAATGGCGAACTCAACGTGCCTAACGGTCGTCAAGGGGCAAGATCGGAATAGTGACACAATGACACACACTTTTAAACAGTAGGTGAATTTTTTCTTGATTGGGTAAATTTAATTTAATTTTTTGATTCGTTCAGAGTTACCCGTTGAAGTCAACCACGGCACGGAGATAACGCTCTTCCTGGTTACCAGTCACCGTTCTGCCTCTGGGATTGGTGGCTATTTTTCATTACACGTTAACAAAGACGAATTTGATATTTCCGCAAAGGTAAAAGTTGCTTGAAATCATCTCAAGAGTCACTCGTTTAGGGGTCCTTCACTTTGTTTGAGACATCTTGTATAAAATTAATGACTTTTTGAGTTCGTTGTGCTTCCGATATTGTTGCTATGTTACGTTACAAGTCGATTGTATAAATAATTTAGTAATTCTTAGTTTCAGAAGTTTGTTGTTCGCGATTTTTTTTTTTTTTTATAATACTTCCAATTAATGAGCGTTAGAATGTTTATGAAACGGGTTTTAGGATTGGATCAATATGTTGTTTTCAAGTTAAATGCTCCGTCAACCCCTTTGGTTCACAGAAAAGGACAGCGAGGGTAGACGAAATAAAGACCAACAGTCGAGGTATTGAAGAGTCAAGAATATTTAAAACCTACGTGTCGTAAATCAACACTATGACGAAGCTTCCTTACTTTTTATCTTTTGTTAATAAAAATTTCTGATTTAAATAAGATCAATGGTTATATTTTACGTCATCTATATCTTATCAGAAAGGGTAATGAAAAAAATGAGTTACAGCATTAAATAAGTATAAATATGATCTAACATATATCGTGCTCGTTCTTATTTTAATCAGAAAAATCTCATCCGTATGTTAATCATTTAAATCCGTATGTTGATTTCATTAACAATGAATCAAAAGTCAAAAAGTAACATGGTTCCGTTAGTATTGTGTGATGGATATATAGGCTTTTAATCGTTTACTTTTTCACACGTTGAATGTCTCTATGGTCGTTGCTGCCAACAACAAACGGAAGTATTGATAAAGTAAGTATTGAAATAATCGTGGTGTGATATTAATTTTTACGTGCAATTTTTGTTCAATGGTGATCAACTATTTTGTATTCTAAGGAAACTCACAACCGAAAAAAAAGTTAAAAATATGTATCTATTATTATTAGTTCTGAATACATAAATTTTCTAATTTAATCCAGTTTGTTTTAATTCGCAGTAACATTTGATTGAATATGTCAATAACATAAATCGATTAATAAACAAAGCATTGTCGTTTTTTGAAAAAAATAGTTCTCGGGTGAATACAAAAATTAATACAGTTTATGATACCAAGCTACACATGGTCCATTTCCTTTACTATATTTGGCGATTTCTATGTATTTATTGCAGAACCTCCTTCGGTATGCAACTTATAAACTCCACAGAATTATACGAGAAATCGAGATCTCCATACGTACCAACGTGAATAATAATAATCAGAAATTTACTGTGCCAGGTTTGCAAAGGGCGTCGAGTACCAGCTTTTGGTGCCAGAAATTACGGGTTCAAATCTGGCTAGTATCCATCGCTTCCTCTTCTCCACACTTACATATATACACATCGTATATATCAACTAAATAGCTGGTGCTAACAAGTATGCCTTATTTCACAATGACTCATTTTTTTCTGAAAATTAAACACCAACAGATACGTATTTTACATGGTATAGTAC
>SMSQ01003628.1:0-33969 GCA_019453375.1 Ctenoplectra terminalis | reverse complement strand
CGCATTTTAATAAAACTCGTATCTTTGTATAGCGCATTTTAATAAAACTCGTATCTTTGTATAGCGCATTTTAATAAAACTCGTATCTTTGTATAACGCATTTTAATAAAACTCGTTAATGAATTATAAGGTACTATTTTTTAAAATTGATACCACCGGTCCTTAGGAACTAAAGACGCCGAAAAAGTTCATTACCGATCTCTGCGGACATAGCATTTAATGTGTTAAGTTCATAATGACTTAGGAATCAGATTCAGGAGTTTAGAAACACATGGTGCCCGTAAAATTACTTTTATCAAAGAGGACCTGGAATGAGAATTGGTATTTATTGTTACTAAAAAGTATCTTATCATTTACCACTTCAACTAAAGACCAACAAGTGGAATGCATGTAATATCTAAGAGATATCAATTAAATGTATAATTATATTTAAGAAAACGATATTAGCTTGAAAGAGTTAAAATTTTTTGGTAAATCACCAGCAACCACTTAGTAGTTACTACGTTAATGATCTCGAATGAATAAACCCGAAAATAGTTTTTATTTTCAGCTTTGAGTGTACAGCGTAAGTCTCTCGTGAAAACCACAAAACCCTCAGGATATTGATTAACGCTGAGAATTCCTTTCACCGTCGTCATTACTTTTACTTTAAACGCGCCAAAGAGTGCCTTAGAAGAACGCAAAAAAGCTTTACTGTACAAAGAATTCCCCGATATTTAAATAGGCACCTTTAATCTGAAGTACTTTAATCCTTTCATTGAACAGAAAATTTTTCTTTATTTTGTTAATTACGCGTCAAAGAAAAATTAGCAACGAGAACTATACATCTAGCTACTCCACCGATAAATTTGCGTAACTCTTTGAAAACCAATGAAAATGGTATTACCATTAACTCAGGCTACGTATTTATATCTTATTTTATAAACTATAGTAATAGAAAAGAAAAAAATAGTTACCAGTAATTGTTTATTAATTTAAGTACCTGAATATTGTGTTGGAATCCAAAATAACCACGATTTAAAAGTTCGAGTTAACATTCGACTGTGCTACTTTAAAAACTGATCCATACTGTATTCACCTCTGTTCACTGTATGCAATTTGTAAGGCAATTCATATTGAACCTGTGAGTTATCGGTAGTGATGTACTAGTGTTAGTACAGTTTTAAGGACGCCAAATTCGATAGCATTATCTACTGCACTTTATATACCTCAACGCATAAATTGTGTAACGCTCATCTGGAATAAAAATGACACAAATGCAAAATAACTATTTCTCAGGATATGTAAAATCAATTTTTGATATTATAATTTAGAAATTATTAATTATATCATTTAACGCCATTTGATCAAGCTTGTATGAACTTTGTTGATGGAAAAAAGTATACTACGGTTCATAAGTATCCGGACACTGATAAAGTCAAGTTGATCAATTTCTAGCGATGGTACATAAGTGTTACTAAAATATGTAAATTAATGACAATTTAACGATTGAAAGTAATATTTACTATCTACTTAAGGAATGATATATTGTAAATTGAAGTTAGTAAAGATCTATTAATAAAGATTTTCCAATAATGTATTAAAATTAAATACACGATTCATAAAAGGACATAGCTTGAATTAACTATTATAGAAGAATATTATTATTTAATCCATAGCTTAGCAATTAAATAAGCCAAGTATAAAGAAACTTTTTAAATAACAAAACAGTTCCCTAGAGTTCTACACTTATAGACTTTAGTTTCATTTTTATTGCATATTAGCTCACTAATTTATTCACAATATTCAATTTTATCCTATCATAATAGCTGTAACAATAATAGTTAAATTCCAAAATTATAAATTGCATTCTGTTAAAAATAAGCAAGTGTCCGGAAACTTTTGAGCGGTAGTGTATGTATAAGCTCTCAAAGATTAAGTAATTATTTAATTACTATCTACATCGCAGAATTATTTTTGTTTTCATTTACGTACATTTACTAACAAAAGTAAAGAAACAAAGTAATCGTTTGACCGTATATTATTCACTTTCCGAGAAACATAGCTTGAAACTAAAAATATCATAAAGATATAACATTTCGTATATCAACACGCAGCAAGCTTTTTTCGAATACACGTGTATAAAGACTATAATAAATATCTAAAACGATTCTCAAACAATTACTTTGTTTCTTCACTTTTGTCAGTAAGTGTATATTACATCATAATTCATTATACAATACACTTTTTGTGTACATACGTTTGTGCTATATTAACAGAAACCGTATCGATCTGTATACAAAAAGGGCTTTTATTTTTGAAGACACCGTAGTGAAAAAATTAAATAATAATGTGACACATTTATTGGAGAAAATATAGAATTTTTAACGGAAGCGGATTTAGGTTGGTTGAGGCCCCGGGCGCGGAAAAAAAATTGGGCCCCCCTAAACATTAAATCTAAAATAAAAAAAAACTTAAATATTGAATTAGAAATTTTATTTAATCAAGTTTAACACATTAGAATTATAATATTCCAAATTCAAATACAGAAGAATTCATAAATAGTTGAATGTTATGAAACTAAATTATGTTTCCCTAACTTTCCACTATACAAAAAAAAAAAAAAGGAAAAGCATGAAAAATTTCGAGGTCCCTTTGAACACGATGCTCCGAGTGAGCGGCCGGTGCGCCACCCCTTAAATCCACCACTGAGTTTCAAAGTTATTTTAACAATGCAATTAGAAGATACAAAGTTTTCAGTTGTATCGTTTTTCCTCTGGATATGCGATGTATTAATTAATATACAAGTAACAGGACATAGAAGTGTAAATAACAAAACACGACTTAAAACTTTTCGTGTTACTTCGAACAAATAATTCTTTCAAAAATTGACTACGGATCAATTATACACCAATAAGCCAAGCCTAGTACTTAAAAAATTTTAGAATCCGTACATAATTCGTCACTGAATAAAATTAGCCACAGGTGTACTGTACAGACTGAACTGTATTTACTCAACCAGTAGCGTCTTGTTTAAGGTCAAAGAAGTACCACTCGAACAAAAAAGAAAAATACTAAGTATAGTACAACATATGCATTGAAAATAGCAACCATTCAAAAAAACCCTACCTTCGATTATATTTTTAACAACAGATACAAAAGCTTATATTAGACAAATCCTGAGCTATAAACTCCACTCTACATTAGAATCGATGAATAACCTCAACCTCAGTAGGAATAACATCTATTAGGTTGGTGCGTATGAAATATCGGATTTTCTTAGTAAATAACAACAGTAACCTCGTGTCATTTTTTGACTTTATCAATTTACAAAATGTGTTTTAATATTCATTCTCAGAGCAAGTTCTTTCGATGTTCGACGCGAATTATTTTCCATCAGAGCTTTCAATACATCATTATCCAGTGACGCTTCGGGTCTACGTCGTAACTCATTTTGTAGAAAAATTTCTAGAACGGAATTTTGCGAATCAACGCTCAACTTTCCTCTTGTTCGCAATATTCTGTCTAAACGCTCCGTTTATGTTGCGAGTGATTTTTGTAGCACTATCGTCAAGTTTGTGTTCGTATAAGAAAATTACACGAATATCGACAGAATTTATACTTGGAATAAGTGTTTAAAAGGTCGCTGAAATGCACTATTTAGGAAAGAGTGGTTTGAACATAATATGGCTCTGATAATAGATAACCGAACTGTATAAAAAGTTATCTCATAAACAATTATACGGTGGAAACAGGAATACAAATATTTACATGTAATCAAAATCCGGTATTTCATATGCACCGACCTAACATATTGCGATACCTCAACAGTATGTGCAATATTCGTATGTTTTTCATTTAATACTCTATTCAAGTAGCGAACAACTATCGCTAACATGTGTTATACATGTAACATATTCATAAAAATATGAATTTACATAAAGAAATAACTGCAGCCAACTAATTACATTTCCAGCTACATACAACCGTTGCTAGAAACTGTTCCTTTGTACGCGCGAAGTACTTAATATTCTTAATATACTCAATATTCTGTCTAAACGCTCCGTTTATGTTACGAGTGATTTTTGTAGCACTATCGTCAAGTTTGTGTTCGTATAAGAAAATTACACGAATATCGACAGAATTTATACTTGGAATAAATGTTTAAAAGATCGCTGAAATGCACTATTTAGGAAAGAGTGGTTTGAACGTAATACGACTCTGATAATAGATAACCGAACTGTATAAAAGGTTATCTCATAAACAATTATCCGGTGAAAACAGGAATACAAATATTTACGTGTAATCAAAATCCGGCATTTCATAGGCACCAACCTAATATTATTGAACACAAATAGGAAAAACTTGCACCATGGTCTTTTAAAACATCTTAAACTAATGCAGAATTAGTCGATTCTAAAAGAAAATGAAAAAAGCAAATTTCTAGAACTAAATAAATACACTCGCTACAACACGATATACACAGATGTATAAAAATCCGATCATGGTGTTGGTTACGCTGTTATAATAAAAAAAAGGAACTATAGAAAAACGTTTAGCCAACTAAACTTTAATCTTCACTGCGGAAACATACGCGATTTATAATGCATTTTTATTTATTAAAGAAAGTAGCTTGCCAGAACACAGGATTTATACAGATTCCAGGTTAATCCAAGCCTTCTTAAACCCACTCGAAACAGGAAAACATGAAATAATAAAAAACATTTTAATACTTTACACCGAACTCATCCGCCTCGGTAAAAAATAATTTACTTGCTTCAACGTACGAATTTTTATTCAGTTATAAGAAAAACTGTTATTTTGCGGATAAAATTTGAATTGAAATGTTTCGCGATACACGAAACAAAATTAGCCGTAAAATAATGAAATGCAAATACGGTATCATCGATAATATGGCGATGCTGACGCGACGAATAGATCCGAAGTTATGGGGACCAGAAGCAATGCGAGCTTTCGTGAAAAATGGTAAAAATTTCGTTGATCGTGCGTGACCAGAGTGTAATACAGCGGATCGTTTTCTTGAACCTCGAAATTTCTTTTCGCCTTACATCTCCGTCATTCTGTCTTACAAATACACATCGATTTCTATAATTCCATTCCACAGACCGGTGCGATACATTACGATTAAAATAGTACTGTTCCAGCTTCGATCTCTTATTGGACCGGTTGCGTATTACAATATTGATTCTGTCCAAGGCACGGTGAAACGAACCGTGGATAAAATAAATTCCAGATTTGATTTTCCAAACAGTGAATTCCAACGAACTGGAGTAATTTTCAAGCGTATCGTTGATACCGTTAGCGCTAGAACCCATAAAACTGCAGAAGAAGTCTTTCCTGTAGAACAAGAATTCCTACTAAAACTTTATCCTATTGCGTTTCTTTTTATGAAAAATGGAGCTGCAGAACCGCTGTCTGAGAAGAATAAAAAAAAAAAAATTAAAGTGGGATAACGCACTAAGATATTGCGATGTGATGCAACGTTGCTCCGTTCAAATCCGTAAGACCGTTTCTTTACCTATCCTTTTAAAAACGTTCGTTTTCTCGTTCGTTCCATCGGATGTAATACGACGAATAGTCGCGCGGAACTTAAAATCCCTATAAAGCGCTTGGAAATCAATTTCCAGCTTTACCCTTTAAATTCAATCTGAACACGTGCCTCGCATAATTTGATAAATAACTAACGAAAAGTACCGCATACGATGCGACAATAAATTGGCCCTTTTAAGGTGATTACCATCGCGAAGCTGTTAAAACGTGATTTATATTTCATCGCTTCATCGAACGATCTTGTTAGTGGCAGGCAAGTGTGATCGAGTTTGCACGAAATCTGCAAGTAAATTGAAGAGTGCAATCAGACAGACCAATGAAAGCCAATTGAAACGATAACGAGCACTTTTGTCAATTATACCATGCTGATGTATTCATTGCGTTTTTAGTCATAGCTTCGCGTTCATTTTGCTTTATTTTTTATCATTACTTCTATTCCTTTTACTTACCATAAAATACGCACTCTATGATGAAACGGTGTCTGAATGGGATATAAACTAAATTGACAATTCATTAAACGGTTGATTGATTGCGTGAAAAATACAACGTGAAAGATACAAAAAGGAACGTCAATTGAAGAACGAATAAAGAAACGAACGCGAATTGCAGATGGCATCCGCGATAGCAGTAATAATGCAAATTCTATAAATAATATTGAAAGCAATTAATACTTCGAAATAATAATACTCAGAAATTATAACTTCGAATAATTTAAACGGATCGAGATTCGAGAAGCGATTTAATTACGGCTAGAAGTTCCAGAAGCTGTCAGACGCGTAATTTGTAAGATAATAGAAAAGTTGCGAATAATCGAAGGCTGTCCTGCTGGAGTCTCACTTGTGCCAAAGGAGAGAAAAAAAAAAATTGAGTACAAATTGAGAAAATAGTGAAATGCGTCTAAAATTTCCAGACGGTTTTTGTATCAAAATATTTCCTTTCTATCGTATTGCAGGAAAATTTATTTATAAGCAGTTTTTCTGTAACGATAAGATTTGTCAATTTTTCAGTAATGAACAGTATACTAATTTTCTAGATTTGGATTAAAACGAAACAATAAGTTTAACATTGTATGATTACTTAACAGAATGATTATTTAACAGAAATTGTATGGTCTAAAGTGGTACATTATGTAGTGTATTAATTTTTTTTATAGGTGGAAGCCTTTCGGAGATTCGAAGGTCGACTTTGTTCTTTTAAATGGAATACTATATTTTTTATACCAAAATATAGGAGAATATCGAATTGTGAGTAAAAAGGTATTGGCCTTCTTTAACTCTAAACCTAATAACCAACGAGTAATTTTATTTTATTTTCTGAAAATTTTCTTCCCGTAATATCAAGTATATTCAACTTATCACAGATTTCCGCAGGACAGTGAGATGTTTACGTGACGAATAAAGTGAAATTACTCGTTGGTTATTAGGTTTAGGGCTAACGAAGGCTTTTTTACTCAAAATTCGACATTCTCCCATATTTTTGTATAAAAAGTATAGTATTCCATTTAAAAAAACAAAGTCGACCTTGGAATCTCGGAAACACTTCCACCTTTAAAAAAAATTAATACACAAGTTGCGTGGACCACCCAGTATATTTCTTTCAATCTGCTTCATAAGTCTTCCATTATATAATTGTGTGTACATTTCTTAATTTAATTTTCGTTTCTAAAAATCATAAGTTATAAAATAGTATATTTGTAACTTGGTGAAATATATTTTCATCTTAATTAATACAAAGAGAAATATAAAAAATTACAATACGCATGTTAATACGTAATAAGTACCTACTTCCGATATCTGAAAAAGAAAAAATTAGAGGACATAAACGAACTTATTATTAAAGACAATATTAGGATACGTCCGGATGAATAATTTCTACCCCGTTCAAGCTGGCAAACAATGAACGAGATTAGCGTGCTAATTAATCAAGTAACGTAATGCGTCCAAACGCGCAATTAATTTTCGAAACGTTCAACTTGGAAACGATTCGTCAGTCAGTCAGGGTCGATACTCGGATTCAGATAGACCAGTATACAGGGTGCTCGTCAACAATTATGAGAAAAAAGTATTAATTCTATAAACCAAAATAAGACGAAAATGAAAAGTAACAAAATTACGCTTCAGGCTTTGTGTTTTTTTAATTACAAGCATTTTAAAACCAGACGAAAGATCCGTAGAACCAGCAAGCTTCTTTACACGAATGAATATAAGGGAGATCAGCTCACGAAGATTTTATCTTTATTACTTAAACATATTACTTAACATGATTTAATACTAAAGAGTAACAAATCTAGAAGGTATCAAATGAATGTGTAATTATATTTAAGAAAACACTCTTAGCTTAAAAGAAATTAAAATTTTTTGAGAAGTCGCTAGCAACTACTTAGTTTCTATTTTAACTCATTCGCTGCCAAGGACGAGTATACTCGTCTTTGGCAGGGTGTCATGCATTGCCAAGACGAGTATACTCGTCCTACTTTAAATATGTTATAACATACAGGCTATTGAATTAGCAAATTTTTTGTGGCCACAAACATAAATATAGAAATGTAAAAAACTTGAAAAAATACTACAAATGAAATTTTTTACAAAAATTATACTTTATTTCTTATTTAAAGAGAATGATCTTTTACAAAAAATATAAATGGCAACGGGAATGACTTCATATAATTTAGGCTTGGCAGCGAATGGGTTAATTAACACATTGCGTACGGGATACGAGATATCTCGTCATTAGCAATTCGAACGTTGTGGCCTAAAGTTATTTCAATATTATGTAGGAGTATATATAATGAATAATACGAAATAAATTAATTCTTGCATAAAATCTACTGCTTTTACTTGCCTACAAAATTAAATGTGCTCCAAGTGCATAAGAATTTTCAAATAAATGTGTACCCAAAGGGTCAACGCAGTGCTCAAAAAATCAATATATTTATTTTATTGAAAATAAAAGAAAAATGAAAATTCTATACATTGAAATATAAGAGTGTTCGCATCGATCATAAAATAAAGCAAATAATAAAGCAATATGCACTTTTTGCGATCATATATTAAACATTAAACCAGCCTATTCATTGAAATCCATCATACGCTTCAATACGATATCAAAGCCCATCCTACAGGATTGTTGGGCAGAGAGGATTAATGCCTTTTTTAGCACACATGTCTGCTCACATAAATATAATCCACACATTTACAAACAGTGATTGTCCGCAAAAAAGGCCATACACCCACCGCTATTATCCCGAGTACAAGATATTCGCGGAAAAAGTTTACACAGATTATCTGTGTCCACAGAGAAATTCGCGTGCGCACAAAAAAGTTGCACTTTTCGCTATTCGAGTCTTTTAAAAAAATTGTAGAAAATGAAGTACAATAGAGAAAATGGATACGGTGCTCGCCAGATATCTAACAAACGTTTCTACCTATCTTCTTTCTCCGATTATTGTCAGAAAAGGGAACCTGGACCATATCACGTACAAAGGACAGAGAAAAAAAAGAACGAAAGATAGAAAAATCCTTGCAAAACGTAATGCATCGCAGAAGTTGGAGAAACTCAGTATTTTACGTCGGTATATGACGTCTGCCCGTTAAGAGCAACGACCGATTTTATTAAATGGAAAAGTTCCTTTTATTACACTGTTGTGCAGTTTATGATTGCACGTGTTTCTTTAGCGAACTATACGAAACTGTTCGATCGATTACGACAGTCATCGTGGACGAGTGCAATTTTAATCTTTGAAGTCCGCTGTATTGGCCGGCTATGCTGTACCGCATATTTATCTGTAAATGGTTATACATAATAGTATTAGGTTGGAAATTACGAAACGGGCGTTTTTTGTTTAGTCTCTGTTCAGCTATGTCCAATTTTTTTACTTTATTTATTGCACGCAAATGTTTTGACACAGCTGTATGGCTAGTTCTTTGTTTTAGACCCAAGTGTTCGACCAGTTGTGCGTGGATCGGATTCCACAGTCGTTCTTAACACGTTGAGCCCGGCGTCGAATTTGCTGTCCTTTCCGTTCAGCCGGCAGCCGGTGAACGATACAATGTTGTAGGGTATCGTAAAGAGAAATTATTCATAAATTATATAAAAAGGAAGGAGACGCACATAAAGTCCGAAGGTATTGTTCAAAGTGTTATGATAACAATTAAAAACTATTTGGACGAAAGGCAGCTACAAATATTACCAAAAAAGTTGTCACGTATTGTAATATGTGTAAAGATAAGCCGCATTTTTGTTTATAATGTTTCAATAAATTTCATTAAAACTACATTTCCTCACATATCATTGAGAATATATTTATTTTTTAACGTTAATACTGTCGGTCCCACGGACCGACGCCAGCCAAACGAAAATTCTAGTGCCGGTCCTCGGGGACCGGCGCTGGCCACACGGAAAGTTCACTGCCGGTCCTCAGGGACCGGCGCCGGGCCCAACGTGTTAATTCCTCGTTATCAATATGGGCTGGTGGTCTTCCTCGAGGCTCATTCACGATACTCGAATTGCCAGAACGAAATTTTTCGAACCAATATCGAGCATTTTTTTCATCGGTGGATCCATCTCCGAATGCCTGATTAATATTTCTCGAAGCTTGAGCCGCGGTATGATTTAATTTAAACTCGTACAACAAGAGTAGATGTAAATCGCGTTTTGTTTCCATCTGGTTTAGGATAAAGATAAAATAAAAATGGGATACAAAGACGAAAAAATTTTACGAAATGAGTAAGAAGAATACCTTTAAGCTTTATAAATAAAAATATCGGGCGCGCGTTACAATGTATCTCTCCCAGTCGCAGCTGAACACCGACTAAACAAAAAACGCCCGTTTCATAGTGTAGGGTGTTAGAAATAAAGAATGTGTGAGACGAGTGAATGTTTAGGCTAAACGGAAAGAGGTGTGAATGAAGTGTATTTGGGCCTAGCACAGTAGTTGTTCGAGTGCGTGCGGCCGGTGTCTCCTCGTGACGGGACGGCGCCGGTATGTTTAGGGAAAATGTGACTGCGGACGAAATGATCTGTAGATCTAGTTGTTGAAGGGATGCGAGGAAAGAATGTTTGGAACCGAGTGATCGAACCGTGTGAACGAAGTGATTGGAAAAACCGTGTACGTGACTGCGAGAGTTTGGACTATGGATGCAAGGGATGGAGTGCAAGGAAGAAAGGATGCATGTGAGAGCAGGGGAAAGAATGAGCAGAGAAAATGATAAAAGTGTGAATGAGCGATGAGTCAGTTGAAGACGAGAGTTAGGAAAAGAACAGGGAACAGTTAAGAGTTAAGAGTAGACAGTTGAGAGTATAGCTACAGTGTGTTAGAGTTAGCTTCAGAGGAATTATTATATTGTATTTAGCATTAAACTTTATATATACCAAAGACTCATTCCACTTACTTATATCCCCACAATAGTTTCCAACCTAATATAAACACACTTAACTGGTTAACGGCGCATTATTCTACATGCATCTTGCGGAAGCCTACTGCGACTGAGAAACTCGGAAGTAAGTTTCGAAGAGCGATAATCTGCTTTAACTTTGAATGTCGAAGAAAGAAAGAAAGAACGCTTTAAGTATTGGCAGAGTAGTTTATTCGAATGGATGATGAAGAATCCTGTTGTATACAATCTAACAAACTATCAGATGCAAGAATGAGGAGGAAGGAAGTGCAACTGCGCTCTGTCAGTGTACGAAAAGGCAAAAGAAACACGAAGACGACTAACGAGAAGGGAGAAAGAAGCGTGAAACGTGGATAGAAGAAAATGGCGTGTACTGGTTGTACAGACAAGGACACACCGTAGTATGAGCGCCTTCGACGTCGGGGGGTGCATCATTAGAGGAAATTGATCGTGCCGAATAAAGTCCGGTTCACTATTGTTCGTATCGTTTCAACCACAGCAACGTGTAACGAGATTTCTACCGAAAAGGGTTCCAAATATTTCTTATACGTAATAAACAAATATTGCGTTACTCCAGCTCGAAACAACGAAAAACGTTGATACATGCTTGACCTATTATGATAACCTTGGAGTATATTGCCAAGGTTAACGTGCTTAGCAATTTTGATTATATTTATGTACCGGGTGCCTCGGATAAAGAAGACCATTTATTAGGTTGTCCCAAAAGTTTCTTTCGTTTCATTAATAAGAAGTAATGAACGCGTAATATTTTGTGTTTTAGAATGTATTATTCTATTATATACGAACCAGTTTGCTCTATTACCTTCCTCCATCTATTGTTTAACAGACAAGGCTGCATTTTGATACAAACACTGACATTTTGCTTATATTTATGTACCGTTTGTCTCAGATAAAGAAAACCATTTATTAGGTTGTCCCAAAGGTTTCTTTCGTTTTATTAATAAGTAATGAACGCGTAATATTTTATATTTTAGAATGTATTATTCTATTATATACGAACCAGTTTGCTCTATTACCTTCCTCCATCTATTGTTTAACAGACAAGGCTGCATTTTTATACAAACACTGACATTTTGCTTATATTTATGTACCGGGTATCTTGGATAAAGAAGACCATTTATTAGGTTGTTCTAAAAGTTTCTTTCATTTTTTTAATAAGAAGTAATGAACGCGTAATATTTTGTGTTTTAGACTGTATTATTCTATTATACACGAACCAGTTTACTGTTTTACCTTCCTCCATCTATTGTTTAACAGACAAGGCTGCATTTTTATACAAACACTGACAGACGAAACCGCTGCATAAAGATAACGAAAGAAACTTTTCGGACAACCTGATACTTTGTTTTGGATGATATGAAAAATGTGAAAAGCGTGAAAAATGTTTATTGCAGAACTTGAACGATTTGGAGAGAGGAACATCGTGGAAGAATTTGTTTTTTTTTATATTGCTATCTTGTCGAATTTTTTTAAGGTCATTTTTGGTTAAAAGAATATATAGGGTGAGTTCGGGATAGTTCGACCACTTTTTGATAAGAAGCCATTGCATTATTGATTTTTTACATTTTTGTTATTTTAGGCGAATTAAAGCAGGGCATAAGTAATTTAGAATATATATAAATCATACTTCGCAACATATTAAAATATTTATTTGTTTTTTTAATTAAGAAATACCAACATTGCGAATGGACTATGAGACCGACTTTGAAAATACCAAAAAATGTAGCTTACACAAAATATAATACAAAAAAGAAGTAGCTTTTTCTTAAATTTTCCACATAAATCATTATTAATTGATATAAAAAATACCAAAAAATATAGCTTACACAAAATATAATACAAGAGAAAATTAGTTTGCATGTTGCTTTTTCTTAAATTTTCCATATAAATCATAAATATTCGTATGCTTAGAGTATTCATCATGATACTCTAGACTTTCAGTAAGATCTTAACACTTCGACGGCCGCACATTTTTCGCATCACCTTTAAATTAGCGCCGGCAATATTTACACAATCGTTCCTAGCATAATTATTAATAAAAAAAAAGCGTTAAGATCATTGTCACACTATTTTTAATATTTCTTTAAAAATAGCATCGGTATGCATTAGTATACAAACATCGAAATGACGGCAAGAAACTATTTCCAGAAAATAGCTGTACAAAGTCACACGCACGCGACAGCGGCCGTCAATGTGTTAAAAGGACAGTGTAATTTAAGATTCTGTATAACGTAAATAATTAGTGAATGGTACGTTCATTTCTTTTTAACTATAACATACATTTTTCTTTATTTTAAATTTGTTAAATGTCCGATAACTAATCAATGCATTAGAATACCTAACCTATCCATTTATTAACATAAACATTAAGTTCACATATCTTCTTAACTGTTCACTAATTCCAGTGTGAATACGATCCTACTTTTGTTCGCCAATTGCTCGCGAACA
This sequence comes from Ctenoplectra terminalis, assembly GCA_019453375.1. Lineage (NCBI taxonomy): Eukaryota > Metazoa > Arthropoda > Insecta > Hymenoptera > Apidae > Ctenoplectra > Ctenoplectra terminalis. Next base: position 20,557 of record SMSQ01003628.1, on the reverse strand, counting down.
CTCCGCGAACAATTTTGCTGAACGTGGACCCAGAGCGTAGCGCAATCAATATTGAAACGTAATAAATTTTCTCTTGTTCAATGCCTGGGCGAAGAAGAAAAGAAAACGATGGTATTTCACGTAGAATTTACCGAGGGTTTGATTAGTACTTGTAAACCTTTATGTCGAACTCTAGATTAAAGCTTTCATCCTACGTATCCATTTTTGCAGCGAAGCGAGTAGAAGGGGAAGGAGATTGCGCTAAGGATATTAAATGCGTTCGCGAATAAAAGCAGTTGGTGTGCAAGCGTTTGAAGGGCACAAAGAAAATTAGAATGGGATGGAAAGAAAGGTAAAAATAAGAGGAAGGAAAGAAGCGACGACGGGGAAAAAAAGGGAGAACCGACAGGATGAAATTGCTGGGGTGAGCGAACAGTAAATCTCGCGGTACCGCGTCACGACGATTTGCAGTCGGCGCTGCCACTAATTGCATGTCAGCCCCAATGTTTTGCGTTTTATCTGACCGGCACGTCGCTCCTGCTATCTACCAGCCGTTAACTGCCGCGTGAAATTCCACAGTCCAGAACCGTACGTCTCTCTGCTCGAAACGTGGATGCTCCATGGAGCCATCAGCAACGATTTCACTCGTTACTGCTGACTCGTTTAAAGAACAAGATATTTACGTCTTTTTTAATGGACTTTTAAATTTATCTTCGCCTAGGGAAATTCAAGGAACAATATTATTTACATAGATGTGTTCTACTACTTTGATACCGTACTGCAACATCAAAGAATTCGCCATTGCTTTTATACTTTCTGAGTAACTGTAAACATTTCGATAGGATACGTTTATGCTTTGCATTCTTTGTTTCTTGTATGGACTAATGGCACCGAATGTGAGACACGTGCCTAATATCAGACCCCATAGTATTTCACTGTATCCGAAACAATACGTCATCCGTGCCCTAGGAACTTATTGTTACTAGAATCACAGTTTTTCTAAGCTTGCCTCGTCCTATCCCTACCGCTACTACTATTCAGAGAAACCTATAATAATAGATGTCCCCAAAACATTTCCGTCGAGTCAGATTCTGTCAAAAGTCGGTCTTGCCCGCATCAATTGTAAAAATCAATACGTCCTTGTAATAACATGGTGATTTGAATTCCCTTGTGTACGTTACATCGTTAAAAATAATCAGTGTGCGCAAGATTAAAATTTTTCATAAATCTATTAACACATTGACGACGGGACCTTGTTTCTGTAAAACTTACTAGGGAATAAAGTTACGATCGAATAAGTCCTTGGTTACATGCTTTCGATAATAAATTGTATTCTAAACATGGTTCTTAATTTAATGTTTGAATTGAGCTGATAACTTTTTAAAAGTAACCTTCCATACATCGTCGTTTCCTATTTTCACCTTTTCAAGATCTGAAATACAAAACACGAGAAATCTCGTCACCCGTTCTCAATGTGTTAACATGTTAGTGGTACTCGATAAATAAGTTAAAAAAAAAAATTCAAATGGTTTAAAATAAAACAGCTAAATAATAAGAATGTTAATTCTGATTTCTCATAACTATCTCACAAGGGAACTGATACACGTCGATTTTGACGAAACTTTGCAAAAATGTTCTTTAGACCTTCCTAACAATATATCCGTATTTCATTCCTGTTTTTTTACTTTAAGAATAACTTTTACTTAAAGATATCAAAAAATGATTCAAACAAAAATTATACTATTTCTTTGCGGTCTATAAATCCGTGCGAAAAATTTTCCAAAATAGTGGAGGGGAGCTCTATTTTCATAAAAAAATCATATTTTCGGAAAATTTCTCGCATCGATTTATAGACCATAAGAGACAGTAAAACTTTTGTTTCAATCATTTTTTGATATCTTTCATCGTTTACGATTTATAAACACTTATATAGAAGGGTGAAATCGAATAAAAGGGTTAATTTCTCCCTAAAGGAAAAAACGGGCAATAATAAAATACGAATATATTGTTAAGAAGGTCTAAAGAACATTTCTGCAAAGTTTCGTCAAAATCGTCGTGTATCAATCCCCGATCGTCTCTCGTCAATTACACCAGAGTAACTATAATAGTTTAAAGGAAAATTAATTTTAAAAAATCAAACTGTAAAACCGTGCAGCAGCTCCGCGTTGTCGTTAACCATCCATGTCAGAGAAGCTTGCAAACAGTTGTATCGATACGCGTGGTATGAAAATATCAGCAAAGCGTGAGGTTGATAGTTTCAGATCTTTTTTTTACCGTTTTACCGGTCAGAACATTCGTTGAAGCCTACACGCCACGTATGCGAAACTGTTGCGTGTTGTAGGCCTGTTCAATAAATCGTTCAACTCAGGATATTGTAGCATGACGTATCATGTGACTCTAGGGCGATTGGCTAGGCAGAACCATCGTTAGTATCGGATATCGATTATGTAGGGGTACCTTTCATACGAAATTTATCACTAAAAAAGATGAATTTAGCTTTGTCTGACTTACGATCGTTACAAAATAAGCTACAAATTCGTTGCAAGATTTAACGCATACCAAGCGAAATGTTTCGAAGAAAAAATGTATAACCTGTAAGGTGGAATCAGGATTCGAGCGGTAATTAACACGTTGACTGCTACGTCACCCATATTCGGGTGACAGTAAAGTTTCTGATGGGGCCGCGTCACCCGTATTGGGGTGACGCTTATTTGACTACTTGCGGAGGATATTCGTATGTGTTTAATGTGATTTAATAGAATACATTAATGAATTATAAGGTATTATTTTTTTTAATTGATACTGCCAGTTTTCAGAAACCAACGACGCTTAAACGGAAATTTCAGCGTCGGTCCGCAGGGACCGGCGTGGCGCTTAACGTGTTAACACTAAACCTGCCAAAGCGGTCAAATGACCGTTTCATAATTTCTTGTTCAAATTTTATAAATTATTAACGGTACACTTTTGAATATTTTTTTGCGATTTTCTGTAAAATATATGGTTAAAGATTTGTTTCTCTGGCATTATGTATTTTTCCAAGCATCTATTATTGTAATTTCTTTGATACAAACAGGTATAATTTAATCGTCGGTAGGTTTAGTGTTAAAGAATATAATCTGTGAGCGTTTTGAATACTATGTTTAATATTACCTGCGTTCACGTTGAAGACTACTACAATAATATCCTTCTGGACTATCTGTGAGTCCTGAGGACGTTGCAAGATTCAACGCATACCAAGCGAAATGTTTCGAAGAAAAAATGTATAACCTGTAAGGTGGAATCAGGATTCGAGCTGTAATTAAAGAATATAGTCTGTGAGCGTTTTGAATACTATGTTTAATACTACGTGCGTTCACGTTGAAGTTTACTACATTAATGTCCTTCTGGACTATCTGTGAGTCGTGAGGACGTTCCCGCCAATATGCCTGCCTTAGTTTTATTATCCTAAGTCCCAAGAAATTTCTCTTAAGTGGGGAAGCGTCTTGACGAAATGCGCATGGCCTCTGCTTCAGCCATTTGTCTAACGCGATTTCCTAACAAACCGTGTAGACAAGAATCGGTGGAAAATTGAATTAGGGTAAGTTCGGGATAGTTGGACCATTTTTTGAAAAGTAGCCATTGCATTGTTGGTTTTTTTATATTTTTGTTGTTTTGGGTTAAACTAAAGCAACGCATAAGTAATTTAGAATATATATAAATCTACTTCTGAACATATTCAAATATTTATTTCTTTGTTTAATTAACCCTCTATGGGCCCGTGCGACTTAAAAGTTACAAACTGGTGTATCTATATTTGAAAAAATTTATTTTATTTAGTTATCACTGCACTGTTAAATTTGATTACTATATTACTGTAGCGACACCACGATCCGTCTACAGTAATTATTAATTTAAACATTTTCAAATCAAAGTGAAAAACTGTAATCAATCGTAATTTTTTTTCCGATAAGCAGACAAAATTCGGGCTATAGAGGGTTAACTTCTGCAATTATTGACTAAACAGGAACGTAGGAATACATAAATTAAACAGTAGTGTTTATACGTAAATATCAAATCGCGATATTGTAAAATGCAGAACTGAAAGAACAGACAAAATTCGGCCTATAGAGGGTTAAGAAATTCCAACATTACAAGTGAACGGTCTCTCCCGCATGGTTAAAGCGTCTACCCATTACAAATACCAAAAAATGTAGCTTATACAGAATATAATATTAGTTTATATTGTTGAATGACTAGGCCTGGAGCAGATAGAATTCGCGGACCAAGTAGTTTAGTCACGGCAAATATTGGTCATAAGACGAGTCAGCCGTGCTAAGGGTCGGGTCTGACTCTGCCTAGGAAGGCTCATCAAGGGGCTAGGTCATCCACTCTCCCCGTTTCCAAAAGATATAAATACCTTAAGGACTGCAAAGCGCCAGCATTAAAATTGAAGAAAGAGCACGCGACACATCTCCCTTGTAATTTCACTGAGAACCACAGTTTATATANTCTCCCTTGTAATTTCACTGAGAACCACAGTTTGGAATAAATCTTTCTGTGTAAGAAAATATCATTAAATTGAACTTGATTCTGCGACCCCGGAATCCAACAATATGTTGCTTTTTCTTAAATTTTCCACGTAAATCTGAAATTTTCTCATGCTTAGAGTATCCATCATAAAACAACGCCCATACCTTACGTATTTAACCCCCTCGGTTGCGGAGGTTTCGGAATAGTTTTTCTTAGTTTTGCTTTGTAGTGTGCACAAAACTTTGAATACAATTTATAATGTGTATATGGCTTTGCGACAATTGTCAGTATGAGAATAATAATAAGTCGATTTATTTGTTTTATTTTGAGATATTAACCCCTTGGCTTACCATTTCTTCAATCTTCATGCATATTGGTAATAGTTATTCGCGCCTTTGACACTCTGTCAAACGCAAAGTATTGAAATATTACACGTATTTTGTATTTGCTAATTTTCAATTCTTGTAAATTTAAATTACAGTTAAAGTTAAAATTGAACTTTATCATAAATATTGTGTGTTTTTATTCTATTTTAATTAGAATCGGCGCCACGAGTGTGGCTCGTGGTTATAGAGCAAAAGGTTAATACTGGCCGATCTCTCCTGATGGTCGAAGTATCCCGGACTTACCCTACATCAGAGCTAAAAAGTATCAATTTTTGAAATTAACATAACATGTTTTTTACAGATTCGACGATAAGCTGATTATTGACTTTTTCGCAAAACAATTTAACGAGAAAAATATTAAACGTTACATATTTTCCTGTTTCCTATGCCCAATTGAAAATAGAAATAATTACGCGTACAATTTTCTTTAAGACGTAAAATTGAGCTTTCTTGCTAGATTTTATATACAAATCTTTATTTTTCGTATAATAATTCTATCCAGTTGAGCCATCGCGTAAAACGGCATGTTCTAGTCATGGTGAAGCCTATTTCATAGTGCAACTTTAAGACGGGGTAGAAAATAGGAGGATTAGAAGACTGTGAGAAGGGAGATGGAGGATTTGGTGGAAAACGCAGAACCCACTTAAGAGCGAAAATTTTCGTTGAAAGTCGGCAAATAAATAATTCTTGAACGAGGCATTTCCGCGGAACGAAGACCCACCTTTCCCTAGTACAAACTCAGTTCAGGCTCTCCATCCTCCTTTCTAGTTGAGCGAGATCCAAGAGCGACCTTCCTTTTCTCGTGGGACAGCCACCCTTATCAGCCATTGATTTACATCTCGAATTGTTCTTGCGGGAACCCGCCTACCTGTCGCACTTCTTTCGTTCCTGTTTTTCTTTGCCGACATTCGAACGACGACTCCATCATCTAACTTTTTGTTTTGTCCTCACTTCTGGCTTCTACGCAATACCCTTACCCGTGATTACTATACAATTTCATATCTCTATACACGATTCGTAGCTTGTCCTGCGTTATCGAATAATATTTTTCCCTTGCTGCATTGATTTTTTCCATTCTTATTTCTATTTAATTTTTAACACGTTGTCGCACACTTTTATAGTGTATCAATATAGGAGGACCGCGCGCGCTATTAGAAACAAGCGAAGCCCAACTTTCCAACGGAAGTCGGGTCACAAGACAGAGTCGCCTATGAACCGTCGAACGTGCACGACCCATTAGCCCATTAGAAGATTATTCTACATCTTAGTATTTCTTTCCTTTCCAAATATACATATATCTTGTTTTGTTTAATCCAGTTTATACCAATTTATTTAGTAATCCTGACAACCTTAGTCCGCTACACTTTTGATTTGACGATCGTGCTTAGAAACACATTTTTTTTCCAATTGAGAAAAACGCATGAAAAACGCATAAAAGAACAACCAATATGCTGTCTGGCATGCTATACCTTTTTTTTCGATGTATTACTCAATAATTAACAAGTGTATGCGTTAGAACACTTCGTACTAAAGCTGTTCCTTTTTTTATTGATTAAAATGTGCACGACGGCTATGGCCGTCGTTTGCCTACATATCGCCAAAGATCGGACGGCTATAGCCGTCATTTGCGGCAAAGTGTTAACCAACGACATAAAATTAAAATTCTTCTCATTATTATTCCAACATTATTCTCGTTATTATCCAGAGTGTTCTAACATAAGGAGAACGTTTAAATATCTCCTTTGTTTTTAACGATATGAGAAATGCTTAAACTACAGTTTGAACAGTTTCGAAAAAGAAGCGCAGAAGGAAAATGTTATGTTACGATTATTTTTTTTTATTTTTTTTTAACCTTTTAGCTACTGTACGCCACTATAGTGGCTTTCTCGGATGCCATCTCTCTGAACGGTACGCCGCTATAGTGGCTCACTTATTTCTCAGTCGTTGAGAGCTGTACACACCATTGTTATGCAATGGGAATATGCGTTCACATGGTATTACGGTTTTTCAGACTCTTTATATCAAAATTTACGAAGAAAACTATAATTTATTCATTCGTATGTTTCTTGTAATATAATTACGTAGTATAAATCACCTTTGGATATAGGCTGCGTCAGGCCATGCCGTACAGTGGTACAGCTCCACGAAAAACCTCGCCGTAGCTAAAGAAGTTGAGATCGCTAACAATTTTTTGAGTTTTATCTTCACAAAATTTTGGAATTTCTTAGCTTCTTTTTAGAATAAACTGACAAATAGTTCCAACACGCGAATACTAATATTTTAACCTTCATCCGCCCCTCAGTATCCTAACTTAATTTTTCCCTTGGTATCAAATCAAGACAATGTTAATACGTTGACTGCCACGCCAAAATCACATGTTTTGCTCAGGACGCCACACCGGTAAATAAAAGATTCGACAAAAATTAATTTCATTTTTGATCTTCTAACAAAAATTTTTAATCATTGAATAGTGCACGCTTTATTTCAAAGTATTCTCTAATAGCGATGATGATGTTCAAAATTCATTAACTATCAATCTTCATTTAATTTTTACAAGTATAAACATTTGAACCACTCTGGTCACCGATGACCACCATGGCGCTACAGCGGAAACAATCTCCGGTCACATATGACCACTGTGACAATAAAACGTGTTAAAAAAGTGAATATAATGAAAAGATAAGTACTCGAATTAGTAAATTCTTGTAAAAATCAAGAAAAATAAAAGTTCTATATATTCAAACATATGATTGTTCGCAATAATTCGCAAATAATATAATAATGTACAAGGTATACTANTTCTAACATAAGGAGAACGTTTAAATATCTCCTTTGTTTTTAACGATATGAGAAATGCTTAAACTACAGTTTGAACAGTTTCGAAAAAGAAGCGCAGAAGGAAAATGTTATGTTACGATTATTTTTTTTTATTTTTTTTTAACCTTTTAGCTACTGTACGCCACTATAGTGGCTTTCTCGGATGCCATCTCTCTGAACGGTACGCCGCTATAGTGGCTCACTTATTTCTCAGTCGTTGAGAGCTGTACACACCATTGTTATGCAATGGGAATATGCGTTCACATGGTATTACGGTTTTTCAGACTCTTTATATCAAAATTTACGAAGAAAACTATAATTTATTCATTCGTATGTTTCTTGTAATATAATTACGTAGTATAAATCACCTTTGGATATAGGCTGCGTCAGGCCATGCCGTACAGTGGTACAGCTCCACGAAAAACCTCGCCGTAGCTAAAGAAGTTGAGATCGCTAACAATTTTTTGAGTTTTATCTTCACAAAATTTTGGAATTTCTTAGCTTCTTTTTAGAATAAACTGACAAATAGTTCCAACACGCGAATACTAATATTTTAACCTTCATCCGCCCCTCAGTATCCTAACTTAATTTTTCCCTTGGTATCAAATCAAGACAATGTTAATACGTTGACTGCCACGCCAAAATCACATGTTTTGCTCAGGACGCCACACCGGTAAATAAAAGATTCGACAAAAATTAATTTCATTTTTGATCTTCTAATAAAAATTTTTAATCATTGAATAGTGCACGCTTTATTTCAAAGTATTCTCTAATAGCGATGATGATGTTCAAAATTCATGGACTATCAATCTTCGTTTAATTTTTACAAGTATAAACATTTGAACCACTCTGGTCACCGATGACCACCATGGCGCTACAGCGGAAACAATCTCCGGTCACATATGACCACTGTGACAATAAAACGTGTTAAAAAAGTGAATATAATGAAAAGATAAATACTCGAATTAGTAAATTCTTGTAAAAATCAAGAAAAATAAAAGTTCTATATATTCAAACATATGATTGTTCGCAATAATTCGCAAATAATATAATAATGTACAAGGTATACTATCTTTCTACATTTATCATAATATGTATTTTTTTGTGAGAAAAATGTATCAAATTGACACAAGAAACGGATGAGGATTAAAATAATATCGATTAAATCATAAAATTTGTGACAGCGCTATAATTTTGTCAATTTTGCTCATATTAATTAAAAATTTTCAAGGAATGTTTGTAAGAATTAAAGTAAGAATAGATCTTCCCACATTGAGGACGGATGATGAAATTTCTCGTGTTTTGTATTTCAGATCTTGAAAAGGTGAAAATAGCAAACGACGATGTATGAAAGGTTACTTTTAAAGTCATCCGTGCCGTTCAAACTTTAAATTAAGAGCTATGTGTAGAACACAATTTATTCTCAAAAGTATGTAACCAAGAATTTATTCGATCATAACTTTATTCTCTAGTAAATTTTATAGAAACAAGGCCCCGTCATCAATCTGTTAAGATTTTAAGAATAAGAATTTTTATCTAAACACAAAGAATTGATGTTTAACAAATTTTTAACTAAGCGAGCAATCCCTTTTAAACCAGATATAACACTGCCGCAATGTTGCGGAGAAATAGCAGCTTTTCTTATCGATCATTTTCCGAAAGATGAATCGAAAAGGGTGAACCTGTGGCGCGGATATCCCATGGGGCCGTCGGTTCCCAGCTTTAAATCTCTTGCACCTTTTTTCTACGGTTACATGAAATCTAAGGTCTACAGTCATGGAAAACTAGGTACTTGGGAGCATTTGATATACAAAGTATTAATAAGAGTGTGTGATATTTTTACAGGATCGATTTCACACATTAAAATGATAAAAAATAGTTCGTATACGCATACGTCCGGTAGCTTTGTTGTTTAGATAAAAGCAACTTTTAACTCTCGAAGTATAGACCGCGGAATCCGGCGGCTGGGTCTCGAGAGATCCACGCTAGGAAGTTACTAATAAATATTGGAACAGATATTAACCCATTGACTGGCAGGCGTATTTAACACTAGAACAACCAAAGTGGTCAAAATGACCCATTCGTAATTTTTTACAGCAATTTTATAAATTTACTATGGCATCTCAGAGGCAATTTTCCGTGATTTTCTGTTAAAAATGTAGACAAAGCTTTGTTTCCCTCCCATTGCGTATTTTTTTATACACCTTTCATTATGATTTTCCCGGTAGAAATAAGTATGCTTTATTCGTCGGTAGTTCTAGTGTTAATGCGTCTTGCCCTGGGCGCCAAAAAATCATAAATCACCTAAGGCACCTAAATCACTCCCTTAAAGAGACTTACTGTGTGTAGGGAAGACCGAGGCTAGTTGACAAAAGGGGTTAGTTAACTAATTCCTTCTAATTGCAGCATTATCAAGTAGATAGTGTATTATTTCGCAGTATTAACCCTTTGCACTCCCTTGTTGAGCGTGACTCGACATCAGTTTTTATCACAGAAGCTCCTATGTCGAGTCACACTCGACATTTTTTGTTTACTGGAATGTCCGACCTGTATACATCAGGCTATGTGTATTTAATTGGATACTGAGTCGAGTAGACGATGTAGAAGTGTTTGTAAAATACACTTGTAAATAATTGTGGTATAGCCATTGTCGACCATTTAGATGGAAAACTTCATTTTATTTTCTTACATACAGAACGAAAACACAAAGATTGTACAGTTTGTTCAAACCGAAAAATACCTGAAGAAAGAAGACAGATCAATTTTTTTTTTTTTTTCTGGAAATTGTTTCAAAAAATATCGTACCCTCGGAAATTACAAAATCTAAAAAATATATAAAGAAAACGGATTTTTATATTTATTTCGTTCTTCCTTTATTTATTTAAACTGTCTTATTTTTAAGTTAAAGACAAATATAAGTTTCAGAAATATAAATTATAACAAAATTTGAGAGCTATATTTAATATAATTAGTAAACAAAATTGTTTAAAATAAGTAGCAGTTAAGGAACATTTGTCTTAAAGTAATAGTTTTTATTTAACTAATATTAGCAATAATCAAGCAGAGTTAACGAAAATCTTTATGTTGCATTGAAATTGAAAGAAAAAGGAGCGATGACCATTATATATGTCGTACTTACGAACAAGTGAATATATTATCCTACGACAGAGCAAAGAAACGCAAATTATACAATGCGAGAGAAACGTCGAATTATTCTGTTTCCATTTCCGACTTTGGAACTCCACTAGATCTTCGTCTTCATAATCTTCTTTTTTCACTTATGCGATCTCTTTGCATATCGACTTGTGAATCCTGATCTGCATTTGTAAAAAAAAAACTGAAGTACAAGCGGAAGAGATAACTCAGGCTGAATGCATAAAAAATGCGTATATCGTAAGAGACATGCACTGATCGAGCTATTCAAATAACTTGAGCTTCCAGTTTCACCTTATATCTTTACGTTCTTACGTTGGCCAGAAATTCTGTCCCGCTATATCTTTGACGAGTTTGAAATCATTTTCTCTGTTACCAACGTTGTGTCTTAGGACTTTGAGCATCGTTTCCCTTAAAAAAATAAAAATACTTTGCAACATGTAGGCACATTTAATTCGTGCTATGTTATTAATTACAATTATTTATCAACAATTAAAAATTGTAAAAATTGATTTAAAGGATTGGAAACATCGATTCACGTATATTTTCAAAAATATACATACGTGTAATTAAAATAATAAATTTAGTATTCGGTTATATTATGTTACTTTTGTCAATACATGTAATTAACACTAGATTTGACGAATTCCTGACTTCATGCTGAAGTGCAGTAATTATCTGTGTAGAAAATGTACACTCAAAATGAAATTTAAATGCAAGAAACGTATGTAAGAATCGACGATTCTTTATTAATCAAAATGCGCGGTAGCGACAAGTCCTCTTCTATGAATATATATTTTGCAAACTCTGGAAACGTTCGGTGATCGACTGTTCGGCACGGTGATCGTATAATAAGTGCCCTCCGGCCGTTTTTTTCCCAAAGATCGGCTGGTGTTGCCGATGGCCGAGGGGCCGTCTGTTTTCCGTCAGGCCCGGTTGTAAAACAGTCGCTGGAGCAGTCGCACAGCTCGTGCTGAGATTATTTATGGTGGCCTCCTGTTGTTATATACAAATTCTTGCCTCTCATTATTTTCGGTTCCAACACGTACTAACTAAATCTGTGCGAATAAAAACCTATTAATTTCAAATAAAATGAACTAATGTTATTACAAAAAAAGCACAGTTCAATATACCCGTAAAATGGTCCAATTAATCCCCGTAAATCTAGTGTTAATACCTAACAAATGTATTATTCTGTTAGAATAACATTATAAAATTATCCATCAATAAGATAATTATAAATTTAAATGGCATTCCTTATTTAGAATAATTATTAGGTTGTCACGAAAGTTTCTTTCGTTCTATTATTGAGTAATGGATGCATGATATTTTATCTTTTACAGTATATTATTATTTTATACAGGATTCATCGTGCTCTGCCTTTTCGCTCCATCTTTCGTTTAAAAAATAAGACTGAATATTTATTCAAATATTGCTAGACGAAACCACTGCGTGAAGATAACGAAAGGAACTTTCGGGTCAGCCTTATACTATCTTTTTTCATGTAGCAATAAATCATAATTTCGCGTGATATACAAACCGACAATTTTTTTTAACACGTTGACTGTAAGAATGTTAAGCAAATCCTATGTTGGGTGTTGGAAGTGTTTAAAGAAAATAGTAAAACTTATTTGAATTGAATATTTATAATTGCGAATATAATCTTGAAGAGGTATTTATAATAATTTGAAGAACGAAAAAATATTAGGTTGGTGCGTATGAAATGCCGAATTTTGATTACATGTAAATATTTGTATTCCAGTTTCCACCGTATGATTGTTTATGAGATAACCTTTTATACAGTTCGGTTATCTATTATCAGAGTCATATTATGTTCGAAACACTTTTTCCTAAATTGTGCATTTTAGCCACCTTTCAAACATTTATTCCAAGTATAAATTCTGTCGATATTCGTGTAATTTTCTTATACGAACACAAACTTGACGTTAATGCTACAAAAATCACGCGGAACATAAACGGAGCGTTTAGACAGAATATTGTGAACAAGAGGAAAATTCAGCGTTAATTCATAAATTTCCGTTCTAGAAATTTTTCTACAAAATGAGTTACGTGATAGAACTGAAGCGTCAGTGGATAACAATGTATTGAAAGCTCTGATGGAAAATAATTCGCGTCGAACATCAAAAGAATTGCTCTAAGAATGAATATTAATCATTTCATGGTATTAAATCACATTTTGTAAACTGATAAAGTCAAAAAATGACACGAGGTTACCGTTATTTACTAAGAAAATCCGACATTTCATATGCACCAACTTAATATTACGAGATACACACAAGATATCTCGTAGTTGGCAGTGAACGTGTTAATTACCAAACCACCGTTTTTGCGGAATACTTACACATAATTCAACCGCGCCATACTTTAAAAAAAAAATGCATTGAAACAACACGCGAGATTACGATAGAATAATTGATGCGCAGGAAGAAAAGAAAACCGAAGCCATTCAAAACGAATGGATAAAAATTCATCGGCATCGAAGGGCAATAAGAAAAATCGAACAAGAATAATCCAGACTATTTAGCTAATAGATTTTTCAGTGAAAATAAAAGATCGCAGCTGATATTGCGTTTAATGGAGCAGAAATACGTTCATAGCAGGAACATCGAGAGATGAATTCTCACACACTTCGGTTTTTACGCTGTTCATCCTGTGCACTATCTTTCTTGTGCACTTCTATCCCCTCGTTACTGTGTAGAAATAAAATTATCAAACCTGCTAGGCTAAAAAATATTACAAGATTAAAACGTAAATCGAATAATAAATAAAATCGGATAAATTTTAATGATATTCCGTGAATACAGTTACGTCGAAAAATGTAATTAAATTAATTAATTCAGTTTAACTCTGCTTAAAGTTGTAAAGTCGTTTGTCCATCCTATATTCGTGCTCGTGTTTTAGTCAGTCATTTTCTGCAAGCATATTATTAATTTAATGGAACTTCTTAATAAGTTACTTTAACTTTATTGGCATGTTTGAAGGATTCTTGGACCATCAAAAGTTATAAGACTTTGAAAATGCTCACCAGATTCAGGAGTTTTAAAAGTTCTAAAGTTTCCTAGAATTTCAAGGGTTTTTAAGAGTCTTCATATTTACAATACTTCCTGTTCACGAGCGTTCCGTGAAATCATTTTCCAAATTTAAGCTCACGTACTCCAAGTGCTCCATATCGTATCGATTTGGTGCCTCTTAAATTGTTCTGTCAAGAAATATCCGATACAATTACGATGCACAAAGTTTTACGAAATTATTGATTATTTTTGAGCAAGGAGAAATTTTTACCACGCGTCTTTGGTACTAAAATTTTTATTTTGTTTTTTATTCTACCGCTTTTCTACATATCTTACAAATGACAGCTTATTTAACCCTTTGGCTGCAGCATAGTCTCGTACGAAATTATAAATATATACGACGCGATATTTATAGGTCAATCGCTGTGACTGATTGTCACAAAACGTTATACCCATTAACAAAAATGTAAATTTTGGTCACATTACACAGAACCTTAAATTATACTGTCTTTTTAACACATTGTTGACCGGTCACGAGTTAACTAGTGTCTTCATGCTCAAACGTTGCCGACAAGCCACGAGTAAACTCGTGATGGATGCGCTTTTTTTTCGCATCAGCATCGTAGGGTCAGTGCGTTCTCGGAGAGCATAGAGTGTAATTGTTGTTCAGCGTACCGCAAGCTGTGTCTTTCGCTAATAAAACCCATCAAGTCGTGTTCTCTTTGCTATAAAAAAAAGAATTTCAACCACGACGGAACGTAACGGCGAAGAATCCTTCCATGAATTATACGCGGATGTTTTATCTGATTGTCCGAGTGATTTTGAAATAAAATGTAGTGATTTGGAAAATGATACTTTATCGGAAGACGGTTATGAATCTGATATTAGGCCACCAGAACGGCAAAAAAGAAATGTGATAGAATCCGATAGTGACAATGATTTGGAAGAAGAGTGGAACGAAAATAATATAACACCAACCTTGGATTATTTAAATATTCCTGGTGTAACTTGTAAAAGTAAAATACAGTTAGACAATAAAACTCTCCATCGGAAAATGTTTTGGGTGCCGCTTTCACCCTCGCGGTAAAACATTTCGAAAAAAATCCAAAGGACACTAATCGGCATACCTCACAAGGTAAACGGACTATAAGAAAGGACGTGGCTTTTATTCAGTACGAAGTGAAATTCGGTATAGGAAGGACATGGTTCCTGGTTGTATTATTCTATCATCAAATATATATTTTTTAACACTTTCTCAAAATTAGACCACCTTTTCTACATATCCCTCAATATAACTGTTGAACTCGGTGATTGCTACACCGTTTATCATATCGAAAAGAAATATTTAAAGTTAAGTATTAAATAAAATTTATTCTAGTTTATTTACACCGCTTCACTTCCACATCCAATTATGAAATAATAGCCGGTGACATGAGATAAATTCTGAGTAAAACTGCCGGTCAACAATGTATTAACCTTCTATGGGACCGTGTGACTTAAAAGTTACAAACTGAAGAATCCATATTTTAAAAAATTAATTTTCTTTAGTTATCACCGCACTATTAAATTTGATTACTGTATTACTGGAGTGACACCACGATCCATCTGCAGTAATTATTAGTTTAAAACATTTTCAAATCAAAGTGAAAAACTGTGATCAATCGTAATTTTTTCTCCAATAAGCAGACAAAATTCGGGCTATAGAGGGTTAAATTATATATATAGGATTTAACATAACATATTTGTATTTCGTTGGGAAACCTTTATTATAAGTTACTGCCTGCGAACCACGCGGCATGGATAGAATTAAATTTTCGACGAAAGATGGCGAAATATTTTCCCATTCTTCGTTTGAAAGCGTAGCTTTGTTTCAAAGTCCCTTTTGTTTGTTGAATTATGTTGTAACATTTTCGATTTTATATGAAATTGCGTTGTCCTGAAATATCTATGTTTTCATTCATTTTCCCATTGATTTTCATTACCAACATATGTGTACGCTCAATTTTGTAAGCAACTGTGTATACGCGTTTCGTAGTCAAAGGGTTAAATTATTTCGTAGTCGAAGTAGTAATTAATACCTTAAAGTATGGTAGAACTTGTAGCTACCTTGATCAACAGCTACCAAGGTCTAAACTTCATGAACGTCATTTGTCATTCATGTTGTTCAAAGTACTGAAACGTCATTCTGTCAAACTAATAACATCTTGTCTGATAACCTCTTTGTTCGTGTAGACAGAAATCATTAAACAATGCTTCCATTAATTTGTCACATACTCTTTAAACGTTACATAATTATTATTATAACTATAGGTTTTTCAAATTAAATTCACCGTATATTATATTTAAAAAAAAAAACAAGAAATAATATTAATTACATAGCAAGAAATCAAAAATTTTATTACAGTTGATGCTATCGCATAATTGCATATGGAGACGAAGGTGTGTATGAAAACTGTGTTCAGATAATTCAATAATAATAATTCAAGAAGAACCGTTTATAGACTAGGTTATTATAAATGGTTTTTTTGACATTTGCAAACGGATGAATTTGATTTGAAAAAGGGTGAATTTTATTTGAAAAATATATAATAAGTACGTGGAAGTATCTCTGTAATAAATATACACGTGTAGAATAAAAGTACACTACGTTTATGTGTACGAAATCTATGAACGAAAGAACCGTTTATAGACTAGGTTATTATAACGGTATTAGGTTATAATAAACGGTTCTTCTCGAATTATTATTATTGAATTATCTGCACACAGTTTTCACACACAGCTACATCTCCATATGCAATTATGTAATTGTATCAATTATAATAAAATTTTTTATTTCTCACTATGTAATTAACATTATTTAATGTTTTTTTAAATATAACGTAGGGTGAATTTTATCTGCAAAAGGGTGAATTTAATTTGGAAAACCTATAACACTACCGAAAATATTTAATACACTATTTAGCTCAATCTTAAAATGTTTTAACTACCTTACGCATACATTTCTGTAACTAATTTGCAAAAAACACAAAAAGTTAAAAAAGGATAATAATTCTGCATACTTAATGCATAACCTTACAAATATTTTACATATATAATTATCACAGTCAAAGTAAATATTAATTTTTAACTTTATTACAGTTTTTTATTTACATAAAGTAATAAGAGTTCTCGAAACGATATACCGTATATATAGGTGTAATTCTGGAAAAACGTACACTAGTATTACTAAAGTATTTAGAAGCTATATTTTTAATTTAATATAATAATTTTAAGATGCTTGTATAATTATGTTAGATATAAAACATGTTTTAAATTTGAGGTATTAAACAACATATTCAAAAGTTTAAGCTTAATATTTTATACTCTTAAATATTTTATATTATTGTTAAATTAATACTACTAATATTCATAGTTTTGAATTTTAAGTTTCAAGCGACATATTTAACTGTTTAAACTTAATATTTTATACCTGAACAGTGATAATTTGATTGCATCAAACACAAAAGATGGATTTAAGCTTATGCATTTACGTCGAAAATAACGTACGCGAATATTATATTAATAATATCGTCGACATCCTATAACGCATAAATATACAGAAAATATGGTATAATACGCAATATGAAATCTGTTACTTGCAACGCACGGTACCCATTTAAAAATAGAATATTTAATATTTAATTAGTCTTCAACTTTATGAAACATGATTCAAATAGAAAATAAATTTGAAGAAAAATTTATTTATGAAAAAATTAAATTAAAAAATTTTGTCAATTAATATTTGACTGAGCTTAGCGCGTTTTTCTCGGAAACGAAAAATTGTGATAAATAAATCTTTTATGCATGATTGAAATTATCATAAATCGACTAAATGCACTTCACATATCTATGCATTAGTACCGAATATTCAATCAGACGAAAATGATGACCATTTAATATAATACAAATTATTTATTCAAACGTGGAATAACTGTGCAGCGCGCACAGAACGAAGAACTAAATATATTATGAACGACTCTGTATGCAACAGTTAGAAATTTTAATTAATAAAGTTATCAGCAAGGTAACTTTATCAATGCAGCAAATTAAGCACCATGCCACTAAATTGATTAATGTCCTTCAATACTAAATATCATGTAATTTGTAGCCGTTATCGATTATGCATTAACGCCTGCCATTATACTAACGGCTCATTTAAACTTTTTGGTCCCATTTTCTGTATGGATCGTTCATTGTTAATAAGTTCGAAAGATTATAATGTGTGAAACTTTGAGAAATAGCCAACGTTCAAAAAATATTTCCCTTTTTCAATTTGTTTATAGGACTCGAAGCGCATCGAGACAAAATGAATTAAATTGCCAGCCAAGGGTGCAACGAATAAAACGGTGCTCCGTCCTAATGCTTACACTACTTCGTTATTTCCGGTTGCCATTTTGCTCTTCCAGGTGGCCATTCAAAATTCGATTTTCTCTTTCCACCAGACATACCTCTGGACGTTTTAACCGTTCGTTCTATCCGGCTTTTCTGTCTCCTTTCCACCACGATCGCTTCACGGTTACGCGATAGCACCCAAAGAACGATAGAACAATCGGCAATAAATATAAAACGAGCAATCTAACGTGTTTGATGACAATTCAGTTTCCAATGTTTCGCACAACACGCCGCTCCGTTGCCTATCGATTGTTATTTATATAAAACGGGAGATACTACACGCGCGATACGTTGCGCTAAACTTAATCGAAACTACCGTTATAAATGTTAGAAATAAAATGTTGATAAAAGTTTCACTTGAACAAGGTAAACGTAAAACGAAACGGTACTTTGATGAAAATTAAACGACTATGGATCGTTCCATACCGAATCGATCACTTTCTAGCGGCATGACTTCCGATTTTGATAAAACTTTAATATATTATAGTCCATGTGAAATAATGATAGGTTTGTGTCATCATTTTTCTCGCTTCAAAGTTATTAATATATTATAGCATGTTTAAAATAACGAAAAACAGGATTTTTAAGCAAACATAACGGTATAACTGAATTTTTATTTCGGAAACTATTACGTTTGGAAAGAAAATTTTTTTCTTAATTCGCATCGCAAAAGATGGAGCTTTCTGAATGTATTTTTCATTTTGTTGTACGTACTCTTTTTCAGTATGAAAATTATAGATAAATTTTTATTTTGTAAAAATAAACTCTCACACACGTTTTTAAAAATGTGAGAGGAAATTATGTTGTTTCTTGAACATTTCTCTATGGGCATACTGAATTTCATTAGTATCGTTTCATAATTACAGTAAGGACGAAGCTTTAAAGACGCGAAATGACCCGTATTCTATTGTAACAGGACTAAAAAATCAATTTCTTTTTTATACATATATTAAAAGTGCAACATTCTAAAAATATTCTTTTAACATTTTATAGCCTTGCTCGAGAAAATAACTCGTGTAACTCGTTTAGAGTCGCGTATCAAAAGCTAGCCATAGCACAGGAAGAATTAATGTTTCGCAACATTTTTCTCGAAAACATGTTTTTCGAAATGTTTGTCACGATATTTCAAAAACCACTGTAGCAATTACATTCAAATTTGGCATATACCTTCAATCATGCCGAAATATATTTTTCTGTAATATTTACAGCCTCTTTGAGACAAAACAATGTCGAAAAAATCGAAGCTTTATATTCAAAGTGCCATCATTTTTTAATTTTCCGTAGTTTTTTTTCTTTTTGGTGCCGCCATAACCAGAAATATACTAAATAAGAATCAATTGAACTGTTTTATTTCAAATAAGCTGAATCGAAATATTTTCTTTTCTTATTCCCGAGTTTGTCAAGTTCCATTGCAGCTAAACGTAATTTATATGACAAATCATTAAGTAGGAATAAAACTTATGTTAATAACTTTTACCGAGTTTTTATCAAAAATTTGAAAACTGACTAAAAAAACCTGTCCCGCTACAATACCCCGTTAAGTATTAAAAAGCGGAAAATGTGATATTAAATCCAATGTGATATTAAATTTTTGATACATACTTGTTAAATACACGTTAAAACGTATGTAGTTTAACAGAAAAACTTATATTACTGATATAAAAACAACGAAAGTGGTATACTTATACGTTGAAAACGTTGAACATATTAATAAAGTTTGAGTACGTCATTTTTAATACGAATATATTGTGAGAATGTGTACAATACGCGTAAAGTAAAATGTTAATTTAGAACATATAAGCAGGACACGAAATATTTGCATCTGAATATTTATGTTTTTAAGTGTCCATTGCTCCACGTTCGGATCATCGACATTTTTTTTAAATAAAAAAAAAAATGTTGTCTGGAAAAAAATCACTGCAAATATAAGAGAATACAAAGAAGTAAGTTAGAATTGATTTAATCAATATCCGAATTAATTTTTTATGCAACCAATGCATAATTAATAACTTCCCTGAAAAAGTTCTGTAAATATTTAAAATAAATTTGCTTAATACACTCTTTGCTTAAAAAAACCCCTTTTAATATTAAAATTGAAAAATATTTATGAAAAAAAATAATGTACTTAATCCTTAACGGTCGTAAGTCACCTCTCACGTGACAACAGTACTTTGTCGCTGCGGTCGCACGTTACGTGGGAGGTGACAACGAGCGAATCAGTCAAAATTCGCGTTCTATGAAATGCGGGCA